>SJYC01064954.1:0-27550 GCA_006408675.1 Madoqua kirkii
TCGTTTATCGGTCCCTTATTTGGTCCCATTTGTACTCAAGGTTGAAAAACTTCTGTGTTTACTGGTTTATTATAAATAATACTATTCAGGAGTAACCAGTGGTAGGAGATGCACAGGGTTAGGGGGTGGATAACTTTCATGCCCTCTCTGGAGGTGCCACCCTTCTAGTCTTTGATATATTTACCAACCCAGAATTCTAAGAAAAAAATTTTTGACATAATTAGAATTTGTTCATTTTCACCTAAAGAGTTACAAATGGTCCAGTCCCTACATTAAATTGCTTAGCAAGCCTAGAAAGATCAACACTCAGTGAATAAAAGAATCGGTGAAACTGTATAACGAGTATAGGAGAACATGAGGTAAACCAGAGGAACATTTTCAGGTCTCCTTCAGGCTGCACCTTGAATTTCCTGAGAGAGAAGGCCTAGGCGTTGAGGACAGGGAGAGCATTCTGCCCAGCAGAGGAGCGGATGGTGACTTCCATCTTGTAACACTTGGTTTGATCTTGCTCTGCTATGTGCTAAGTGGATTATATGCTGAAAGTTGTAGCAACATTCCATGTGAAGGAAGCTCAAGATGACAGGTTGACTGCTCTTGAGGTTGTGTCATTGTGTAAGTGTATCTTGGATCTACAGGATTCTTAGGCATTGCTTGCTGTTGGATCTGCAGAGGATAACTGCTGGTGATGACTAGGTTCAAAAGAGATTAAAGCCCTGTAGGTGTCTACTTGTGTGTGGTGATATTCACATAGTGTGAGAAGTTTAAAATGAAAGTGGGCCTGTCCACCTCAGTCCTCCAGTCTTCCAGTTCTCTCTTCTCGTAAAATGTTGTTTCATTGTTAGCAACTTCTTAAGTAATCTTTGAGAGATACTCATATATAACTAGTAATAAACTTAGACACTTGTGTGCCTTAATTTCTCCCCCTTTGAAAGTGTTACTGGAGTCCCGTCATGCATATACTCTGACTTAGTCTCGTTGGTGGCTTTAGTTATACGAGTGTGCTATGTTTTCTAGATTTTTACCTGCTTCTGATGTTTTTGGTCATTATCATTTGGAAATATAGTGAAGACTTTAGGGTTGAAATTTGGACAGAGGCAAAGACTTTTCCAGTTACGTGGTATTTTTATGTAAATCTTGCAGGTGAATATGAGAAGGGCGTGGACCATCTGACAAACGCAATTGCTGTGTGTGGGCAGCCACAGCAGCTACTGCAAGTGTTGCAGCAAACTCTTCCACCACCAGTGTTCCAGATGCTTCTGACTAAGCTCCCAACAATTAGTCAGGTAAAGATGTGAACTGTTACGTAAGTGAGTAGCCTGGGTGGCATTTAAAAACGAGCCTCGTGAGCATGGTGACGTGAGACTCCTTCGTATAGTGAGAATAGTGCTAGAGATGCCAGTGCTTGACCAATAGAAACACACCCGGACGAAGGGGCAGAGAACCTAGTGATCGTGCCCAGGAGCGTGACTGGAAGTTAAGTCTCTCTAGCGCTAAATCTCAGGCCTTGGTGTTCAGATCCCCAAATTGAGATCACTCCCAGCTGCTTTCTAAACCTAGCTTTCTGCCACCTCTTTTGCGAGACCTCTCGGTTAAGTGGCAGAGGACAGAGGAGCCAGGACAGCATAGCCTAGAAATCAGACCCTTGAAGGCCTGTGGCTCCCTCAGACCTCACTTATCTGAAGGCCTCCGTGTCTCTGCTAATGCTGAGTTGGCTTTGAGTTTGGAGCTGTTAGGTTAAACATAACTTACAAGTTGATTAAAACGCATCCCATTCATTTTAAATACTCAAGGAGCCCCAAATGAATCTACTTTTTGGAATATTATGTCTATTAAATGAATTTTCATGGTTGATATAATTGAAAATTAATAAAAATCACTGGTTAATTCTTTACACTGAGGTTTTACTCATCTGGATTGGAAAAAGACTGAGAAGAAAAAGTTCCCAAAGATCTAAAGGAAAGAATTGAAAGAGCAAGAAGCTGGATTTTGAACCTTTTTATTTTTTCATCCTAATGAATGTGGTTCCCAGTCTCTTGTCAAAATCCTCTTAACATTACTCACCTTTTGAAAGACAACATAGCGTAGTGCTTTCGGAAAATTGACCTGAGGATGGTGTCTTTTGAAATATGGATGATTTCAGGATGAAACTTGAATTCCTCAGTAAGAATGGCCTTTTATACTTCGTTCACTTGTGCCATGTTACGTAGAAATATTTTCAAAATACTAATATTTCAGAATACTGTATTCCTTCTTTGTATAATGACAGACCATTTACAAGCCAATAAGGAAATGTTTGGAGGATAGAATGGTCACTAAAACACTAATCACTATTTTTAGTTCATATGGGAGTGAATAGAGATCTTAAATTCTTTTTTATTTTAGTTTAAAAATTGACTAACATAACACAATATAATGTTACGCTTCCTTTATTTTATTGACTTGAATTTTGAGGTGGGGCTGACAGATTATTTTCTTAAATAAAAATGGTGTATGAAGTGTTAAATACTGACATTTCAATATGAATAAACTTCAGGGAGATTTGAATCAGATCAGAAAAGCATTTTATGTTGAATTTAGAATCCTGATTAAATGCTTATACTTTTTAAAATTTATAAGTATAAATATTTTCTCTTTCAGAGAATTGTAAGTGCTCAGAGCTTGGCTGAAGATGATGTGGAATGAGAAACAAAGGTCAACATAATGATCTCAATTAAAACATATTTTTAAAATCTTAACTCAGAAGATGATCGGCTCTGGGGGAGTAAGGGCAGATAAGCGCTTTTGTTATGGACTGTCCTCCACAGTGAAGTCTACCAAAGTTAATTTTCACTTTGTGTAGATCCATTTGTCTGTTTTATTTATTTTTCCCAGTGAAAAGTGTATTTTGATAGCTTTTCATTTTATAAATACACTATGAATTACTGAAATATGCATTTTGTTTATTCCTAAAATGCGTAATTGGAATGTACATATAACATCCCATTACATTAAAAATACCCAGTGCTTGGTTTTGAAAGACGGGCCCCCAAAAATATAGAAGAAAACTGAAGAATATACTTGTTTTGCTCTACGTCAGAAAGTTGGCTGGAAACTTGTGTTGATCAAAACTGAGCATTAAAATAAGAGATTATTTCTTTCCACTTAATCTCTTAAATATGTGTAATGTGCTGCTATGCTATAATAACAACTTCACCCCCTCCCTTGAAATGTTTTCTTTAAATCAGTGGGTTTGATGTATTCTGGATATTTATCTCCTTGTATTTTAGATACATGTAGTTGCGGATAGCACCAGGAATTAGATGTCTATACATTCTTAATCTGGCTGAGTAAGCTTTACCAGTTAATGTCTGCCCACTTGCCTCATAAACTGAGGAATTGGGTCTGCTAATTCAGCTTCTAATTCCTTTGGTTCTGTGCAGCATTTTCACGTCCCTCTTTCTGAGGGAAATACCTGTTTGGGCAGCCAGCCCTTGCATTTTTTTATACTCTGAATTCTGCATGCTTGCCTGACTTAGTATTTCTGAACTGGTTTTTTAAAAAGTATAACGTGTTGATTTTCACTGAAATCATGGTTCTGTCACTACTTTGGTAAATTAACCTGAAACGTAACCTTCACGGTAACTGGGACGATATGCTTGTAAAAGTGTGTGTTCCCTTTTGCTTTTATCCTCAGTGTACCTCCTTAATCCCCTACCAACCCTTATCTTGTATGAGAATAAGGTGTAACTTTGTGGCTGAAGACTTGAATGAAGATAATGGGACCTTTTATTCTCTAAATAGTGACGTATTATCTGCAGCCACAGATTAAATATCAGACCTAAGAATAAAGATCCTTGGTACTTAGTGGTGTCTGTTGAGTGGCATTTCTCATGGTACAGATTGCCTTTATTCTGTCTGAAAGTCTGTGGGGAGAGCTTTTCTATGTACTCGACATTTTCTTAATAGGGTTTTGTGGTGGTTGTGATGTAGTGGGAAGAGTTTGGAGGATGGTTTTAGTTTCCGCCTCTGGATAATCACCTAGCCTTGGGCAAGTCCATGTTAATCTCTGGACTCCAGTATTCTCATCTGTACAATAAGAACATCAGACTAGGCCGCTCACACTTGCTGGTAACTCTTCCTCAGGAACCTTTCAGGTTTGTGATCCTGAGCCCTTAAACAGTGTGCTTTTTTCCAGTGACAACCCTGCATGCTCTTAGGGGTTGAGGGGGGATGAGGCGAACACTACAGTCATGTTGATTGGTTCGTTTTCCTAGTAGGATCCCAAATCCAGAGTTGTGCACTGGTGCCCAGTCCGTGATTGGCCATGCAGCTAGGAAGCAGTCTTCGTTCCTGCGTTTGCTGAAAGGGGACAGACTGGGACAGTCGGGGGGATTACAGGCGAGGAAAGAGCAAGGGGCAGACAGCTGGCCAAGGGAGGAGGAGGGGTCGGCCTAGGTTTATTTTAGGAGGGGATGCTTACTGCATGCCCTGGTGAACTCTAATGCAGTCCAAGCTGAGTGTCACTTGGCTTTATGGAAAATAATCACCTTGATTTAATGGTTACTGAAGAGGCAGTGAAGTGCTTATAGTAGAGCTGATTTTCCCCAGTACATCTTACTTGAATGACCGTTTCGGTGCTTTAAAATTGTTCAGTCACTAAGTTGTGTTCGACTCATTGCGACTCCATGGACTACAGCACGCCAGACTTCCCTGTCTTTCACTGTCTCCCGGAGTCTGTGCAAACTCATGTCCATTGCAGTGATGCTACTAACCATCTCATCCTCTGCCTCCCCCTTCTCCTTTTGCCTTCGGTCTTTCCCAGCATCAGGGTCTTTTCCATTGAGTCAGCTCTTTGTATCAGATGGCCAAAGTAGTGGACTTCAGCTTCACTCAGCGTTGGTCCTGCCAGTGCGTATTCAGGGCTGATTTCCTCTAGGATTGATTGGTTTGAACTCCCTGCAGTCCAGTGGACTTTGAAGAGTCTTCTCCAGCACTACAGCTCAAAAGTATCAGATCTTTGGTGCCCAGCCTTCTTTATGGTCCAGTTCTCACATCTGTGCATGACTACTGGAAAAACCAGGCCTTTGTTGGCAGAGTGGTATCTGCTTTTTAATATGCTGTCTAGGTTTGCCATAGTTTTCCTTCCACGGACCAAGTGTCTTTTAATTTCATGGCTGCAGTCACTGTCCATGGTAATTATGAAGCCCAAGAAATTGAGTCACTTCCCACTTTTACCCCTTCTGTTTGCCATGAAAAATTAGATACCATTTTTGAAAACTATAGCTATATTACTATAGCTATATTGTGTTTAAAACTTCTACTGGTACCAAAACTTTTTTCCTTCTAGACACATAATTGCTGAACGCTCACATAGCGATGGAACCAGGCAGTGGTGGGGATGCTGGCTAAATTGGGCTCAACCCAAGATTTAAGTCAAATGGAATAGCTTGGATGTTGTCGTTTGTTAAAGTCGCACTTACATCTTTGGAAGTGAAAATGTCAGTGCACATTGGCATGCTTCCTTGGACAAAGATCTGCTGTTTGGCTCCACAGTTTGTGCTTTAAGTCTTCACCTCTTATTCGGTTGCTCTGCATATTTTCTCTGCTGAAAACTTGAAATCTCCGTGAGCATCCATTTCCTGAGTCTGTGGATTACAACCATTACTCTGAACGCTTTCTGATAGGTTGGCCACTGACCACCTCCACTTCACTAAGTTCTTTGGGGATTTTATCTTGTTCCTTCACCTGGAACCTGTGTGGCCATCTCGTTTTTTAGTTTCTATTTGTATTTTATCTGTGGAGTAGTGTAGTTAGACGTTTCTTGAAGAAGTGGCCCTCTGTAGATGTTCTGTGTCCCAGCAGTACGTTTCCCTCTTGTCACCAGGGGCCAAGGACTTGGGTAGGTTCTGTGATCTGTGATTGCTATTTTCCTTGCTTCTGGTGTTTGCCCCTTGGTGGACAAGGCTAGTCTAGAGGTCTGTTTCAGGCTTCCTGGTGGGAGGCACTGGTCCATGCCCACTTGTGGGTGGAGCTGGGTCTTGGCCCTCTAGTGGGCAGGGATGCGTCTAAGGTGGTATGGGGCTCTCTTCCCGCCCTGTGGGTTGTTTGGCCTGTGAGGCCCAGCATAAGAGCCTGCAGGCTGTCGGGTGGGGCCAGGTCTCACAACCAAAGATAGAAAGAATGTCTGCTGCCAACTGGAGTTAACATAGGTCCCAGCTGTGTCTGCCACCAGCTTATATGACCCTGGAGAGCCACAGCTGCTCCCCACCTGCCCAGGGGACCCTTGAGGATCAGCAGGTAGATCTGACCCAGTTTTCTATGGGGTTGCCACTTTTGTCCTGTGCTGGACCCTGTGTGTATCCTCCTGGAGTGAAATCTCCTTTCCCCTCAGTCCTGTGGGTTCCTGCGACCAAGCCCTACTGGCCTTCAAAGCCAGATGCTGTGGGGGTTCCTCCTAATGCTGGGCCCCGGGTCTGGAGAGCCTGGTATGGGGCTCATCATGTCTTTGACTGAAGAGTATCTTTTTGTAGATTCTAGCCTTTTGAATGGACAGATGAGCAGTTGAGATTTTGGTGTACTCATGAGAGAAAGTACTCTAGCGTTCTCCACCATTGTCTCCACAGTTTGTACTTGAAGAGCACTTGAAATGGCGGCTTCCCTGGTAGGATCAGTGCCGTTCTGTTACCAGATAAATAGAACTTAGGTTCACATCTCACGTAAAGTGGTTCCACGTGTGTGGTAGGCAGGCAGTACACATTTGAATCCTTTTACTGAGTTAAGTTCAGGAGTTTTTTATCTGCCTTTCTGACCTGTTAAATTAGCTTGTAGACCAGAGTGTTTGTTAATGTTACTGTAAGAGATTTTTGAGAAAATTGGTCTACTATACAAAATTTTTTTTTGAAACAAAAAATGGAGTTTTTATTATTGCTTGTGCCTCACCTGTTTAAGTGCTCTTAGGCGCTGTTAAGGCTTGGAGAATATCTTGGCTTGGCATATATTTGCAGAAGTGAATTCTGCTGAGTTTGGTGATTCAGAGCAGAATGAAGTTTCTTGGTCACCACTCCTTTGAGAAAGTTGACAGCTGTGCAGCTTCTCCCAGGTGACATCTGTGTTCAACTTCAGAGCATTCACAGATCCAGGTTAGAACCCTTTCTGCGTTCATGTCAGCAGGAGAGGATTAGGCAGTGATAATGTTTTCCCTCCTTGAGATGTATCAGAATCACGTGGAAGCCTTGTTAACAGCAAATTGCAGGGCAGCAAGTCTGGGCAGGAACAGGTATCCATCAGCATTTCTAGCAAGTTCCCTGGTTTTGGTGATATTGCTGGTGTCGGAGTCATGAGTATGATACAGACAGTGCTGCTCTGTGTTGAGGTGGAAAATGTGAATAGGAAATGGTCATAGAGAAGAACTTGAGCTGTGTTAAGGTCACAGACGATGTCCTATAGCACTCTAAAAATGAGATGTGCTTAAACCTGCCCCCTGTAGTGGAACGTGATGGGAGCCATCAGTTATCAGACTACGTTCAAGATAGGCCAGGCCACTAGATTTATTTTAGGAATTTTTGGAGGGAAATTCAACTAAGCAGAAATGACATCCTCTAAGCACTTTAGTTGTGCATTTTTTAAGTTTTTACTCCACATTTATGTCTTTGACTGAATCAGATGGATTTTCCCCCCTTTTTTAGATTCAGGTTGTCTGGAACATTATACATATAATGTTTAAATAAGTTATATGTTTATGTAATGAATTGTACCATATAATTTTTGAGGTAGTAAATCCTGGTTTAATTTCCACTAATAAATGATAAGGGAGTCAAGTACTTTGATGTTACATGCCAAACTAGAGGTGGGGAGAGAAGTGGGGGAAAGGGCCGAGAGGCCGTGGCTGACCTGGGGCTTGATGTGAGAAACAGCGCGGTGCCTGATGGTCTGCACACTCATGGACAGCAGCGAGGTCCTGCTGGAGCGCCACACAAGTCCGCACACCCCACGGACCCTGCCTTCCATCGCATCAGAAGTAGACATACTGCGCTGGCCTGTCCGTTTTTCCCTTGGTCGAGCGGGCACCTTTGAAGTTTTAAAATCAGAGCGCGTCTCAGTTTACCCCGAGTTGACACAGCCCTGGTCCCCTAGAGGCTGAACGCGCTGCTCTGACCTCTGCGCCGTGTTCACATCACAGTCGCTCTCCCTACTTAACCGTTTGAAGAGGGTAGCTTTGTGGTTGTTATAGACCATTTTTCTTTCTTTTTCGAGGGTGTGGGGGAGACATGGAATGAGGCTTGTGGGATCTTAGTTACCCCTACCAGGGGTCACACCTGGGCCCTTGGCAGTGAAAGCATGGAGTCCTCACTGGACCATCAGGAAATTTCTTACAGAACGGTTTGATCCATATCCCATTCCTGTGGAGCGCTGCAGAGGTTTGCAGAGGCTTCCTTTGCAATTCCCTGTATGAATTAGGACCCTATGGCACCCCACTCCAGTACTCTTGCCTGGAAAATCCCATGGACAGAGGAGCCTGGTGGGCTGCAGTCCATGGGGTCACTAAGAGTCGGACACGACTGAGCGACTTCACTTTCACTTTTCACTTTTGCACATTGGAGAAGGAAATGGCAACCCACTCCAGTGTTCTTGCCTGGAGAGTCCCAGGGACGGGGGAGCCTGGTGGGCTGCCGTCTGTGGGGTCGCACAGAGTCAGACATGACTGAAGCAACTTAGGAGCAGCAGCAAGGAGACTTAGGATTAGAACCTGAATCAGCACATCCGGACAGCTCCTTCCATCTCTGCTTCTCACTGTGCTTGTTTCATTTTGACAGAGGAGGCTGCAGCTCTGGCTCTAGCAGCTGCAGACGTGTGTGTGTGAAATTAAGTGAGATCATGTGTTTGTCTTTCTGTGTCTGGCTTTCTTCTGGCATAATGTTCCCAGTTCATCTATGTTGTTGGAAATGGCGGACTCTTGCCATAATGTTCCCAGTTCATCTGTGTTGTTGGAAATGGCAGACTCTCCTTTTATAAAGGTGACTGTTTGATTGTATGTGGGTGTGTGTCACATTGATCCATTCATCCACTGATGGTTATTTCCATATCTTGAGTCGTATGCGTGATGTGGCAGTGAGCATGCAGATCCTGCTTTGAGATGCAGTTTCATCTCTGGGTGTGTACCCAGTGGGGCTCTGGACCCTCTAGTGCTGTTTTTAGCTTTTTAGGAAGCTCCACGCTCTTTTCTGTGTGGCTGCACCAGTTCATATTCCCACGAGCAGTGCATGGGGTCCCCTTTATCCACGCCCTCACCAGCATAGCCTAATGAGAGGTGTGATACTCGCTGGGACTTTGACTTTCCCAGATGACAAGTGATGTTGAGCAGTTTTTGCCATACTTTTTGGTCATTTGACTGTCTTTGGAAAAAGTGTCTGTCTGAGCTGTTTGCCCATTTTAAAACTGGATTATTGTTTTGCTTAAATTGTATGAATTCCTTATTTTTGGAGGGCGGTTAACCATTAGTTGCCTTTTCATTTTGTTAAGTTTCCTTTGCTATGCAAAAGAAAGCAGAAGCTTTTTGGTTTGATGTAGTCCCACTTGTTTATTTTTTATTGTGTTGGCTGTACATTTGGAGTCAAAAAATCACCAAGACTGATGTCAGGAATCTTCTCCCCTAATTTACTTCTAGGAGTTTTATAGTTTCAGGTGTATACGGTAAGTCCTTAATCCCTTTTGTGTTAGTTTTTGCATCTGGTATAAGGTAAGGGTGTGATTTCATTCTTTTACCTGTGAATATCCAGTTTCCCTAACACCATTTATTAAAGAGACTCTCCTCATTGAGTATTCTTGCACTTTTGTTGAAGGTTAGTTGACTGTAAGATTTCAGACTTGAATTAAGAAGGTTAACTTGGCTGTGCTTGGCTACCTTACCTATTTGATAGGATGAAGGCATTAGGGATATTTTTGTTCATGTTTTTAAAGATGAGATACAAAATGGTCACTGTATAACTCAAGTTGCATGTAGAATGCATGCCCATTTCCAGTGAGAACAGAGTCTGAGAAGTTAAAAACATGACGCATCATTGAATTCTTAAGTCTTTTGAAAATTTTTATTTATCTTTGGCTCTACTGCTGCACACAGGCTTTCTCTAGTTGTGCTGAGCGGGGGCTACTCTTCATTGTGGTGCGGTGACTTCTCATCATGATAACTCTTTCTTCATTGCCGCAACTTGTTTTGGAGCAAGGGCTCTAGAATCGTCACAGCATGTGGGATCTTTCCAGACCAGGGGTCAAACGTGTCCCCTGCACTGGCAGGCGAATTCCCAACCACTGGACCACCAGGGAAGTCCCTTATACCTTTTGTAAAATGAGACTTTTGGTGTGTTTTCGGCTTTATAACTTAGCAATGTCTAAGAAAAACCTCCGAAGTTACTGAAATAAAGGTAATGCTTCAGGAATGAACGTTGCTGTGACTTCTAAGCTACTGTCACACACTGGACCAGATAAATGGCACCTGAGGTGGAGAGTAGATCAGTTAGGGGGTTGAGGACTGGGCTGAAGTTGGGTGAGAGCCAGAGGCCATGGGAGCTGGCGCTCAGGGCAGATGGTGAACCTCTGCCGGAACTTGCTCCTCTCCTCGAGTCTCCTTTTGGAAATTCTCCCGTTTTTCCATCCCTCCCGGATGATCTTGCCCTTTCTGGTTTCAATGGCACTGGCACCTGATGACCCCTCCTGAGCTCAGGTGGGCCTGGCCCTCTGCGCAGCATCATGTGGATGTCCACAGGCGCCTCTGGTGACACGCGGATGATTAAATCCTTTCCCTGAACCTGCCTCCTTAACTGCCCTCTCCCTGGCTGTTACCTGCTCTCCACATTCCGTCAGTATCCACTTGCCCGTCTTCTTACTATATCCCTAATCCATTCACTCCTCTCAGGCCTTGCTGTCACTCCTGTGGGCCATTTATCTGAATGCACAGCCTCATCCCCTCGGATCTATTCTGCTGCCTAAAGAATTGTTTGGAAACATTTTGTCCCTCATGTAGTGCCCAAGCCCCTTATACTCTGACCTGATTAACTTGCTAACAGTTTTCCTCTGGGAAATCCCATGGACAGAGGGGCCTGGCGGGCTACAGTCAGTGGGGTCACGAGAGTTGAACACCATTTAGTGACTAAACCACCATTGCGACATCATTCCTCAGACATCCTCCTCCCCGCCCAAACAGAAACCCAAGTTCTGGTCAGACCAAACTCATCTGCCCAGAAGTGGCTTCGTCTCCAGCTTTGATCCTGTCTGTGGCCTCAGGGCTTCTGCATGTGACGGGTGTCCTGTGCTATGGGCCAGAGACCGTGGCAGACACCACCAAAGCTCTCTGGACAGATAAAACATTCCTTGGCCCCCGATTTTACCATGGGGTTGACAAAAGCCTTACTGGGTGCCAGAGTAGGTGCCCTTTGTTGGAGATTCTTTAGGACCCAGGAGTGTTCTAACCATGGCACCAGCCAAAGTTGCTGTGATTTCTTGGTAACTTGTCCTTTGCTACTAGCCGCTTCTAAAAAGCACTTAATCTGAAAAATTCGTTAAGTCTTTGTTACTATTATTTCTATTTCTGGCTGTGCTGCCTCAGTTGCGCTGAGCGGGGCCACTCTGGTAGCGGTGTGTGGCTCTCTGTGGCGGCTCCTCTTGTTGCTGAGCACAAGCTCAGTAGCTGTGGTGCAAGGGAGCCCCCACACACTGGAATCTCCCCGGACCAGGGATTGAACCCATGTCTCCTGCATTGGCAGGCAGATTCCCCTTCACTGGAACACCAGTGACGTACAGAACATAGGTCTTACTGACCATTGGATTTCCCAGCATAAAGCATACTTAAATGCTGAGTAAATAATGGGTGAATGGAGCATCAACATTCTTTGACATGACACATGCAGAATAAGTGGAAGGAAAAAGTAAGATTGTGAGGAGTGAAGAGGTCTGTTTTAGAAGCTGCTTGCTAAGTCACTGGATTAGAAACACAGTTTGAGTCGAGATGGGAATGAATCTAGTTTTTTCATATTTCTTGACAGCCTCCTGGCTTAAAAAAAGGCCAAAAAGAATTTGGAAAAGCAAATCTGGCAGACATTGAAATAGCATTTATAAGATTAAAAAGGGCAAGTAAGAGTCATTCCAAACTATTTGTCCTTTTGTTGAAATCTTGTCAAATGTGGGGTGAATTATGTGGAGGCATCACTTGAATCTGCTCTTCTGTGAACAGTCCAAACTCCGTCCGGTGCTTTAGAAAGGACAGGATTTTTTTTTTTAACCTATGCTTAGAGCAAGAACTTTTTTACACAGCAGTCCAGAGTTGCACCTCATACAGAACTTGGAAGACTTGAAATCCAACCTACTTTAATAGATGACTCATTTTGAAATTCACTTTATATTCAGGAAAAGTTCCTAGCTAAAATGACCACGTCTTCACTAGATATTTGATGAGAAAAGACATTACAAATTTTCTTTAACTTCCTAGATACTACATTAGATATTCAGCAAGCTCAATTTAAATAATAATTACTACTAATATTTTTAGTGCTGTAGGCTCCATCATAGACATTGTTTGTTATGTACTGGCTGTCTGATCTTGGGTACTTCATTACTTAGAAATACTTTCTCAGCCTTGGGTACTCATGAGTAAAATGGAGGAAGAAGTAAAATGATAGTCATTTGCTTATATGCTTTCTCTCCTGATAGACCAGGAGTTTCCTTGATAGAGAGCTAGCTCTTATTTCCTTTGGATCCTCAGTGTCTACTCTGGCTTGTCAGTGGCGGATCGTAAATCAAATAGAACAGAAATCAGGGCAAATGGACCTGTTAACTTGGCCTGAACTAAAATATTCTAACACCTGACAAAAATGGCTTTCCTTTCTGGGCTAGGCCTTACGGTGATTCCGTTAATTAAATGGAGACAGAAGTTTCAGGATGGGATGAAGTCAGCCAAAATGTTTCTACTGCCCCCTTTATTTTACCGAGGAGAATGCCAAGCAAAATTTAGATATTTCTGTTAATCCTCTCAGGTCTCTGTTAAACTTGATATTTCTTCCTAATGTCCTCGGACCCAAAGTTTCCTTGATTTTGAGAGTAGACAAAGTTATTTATCTTAGGCTCACACCAAACTTGCATTGAGTAGAGAAGGTAGAAGGGGAGGTGTCCTAATGTTTAATTTCCTTGCAGAGAAATTGTTGGCCCACAGTCCTTTCATTTGGGCCTGTGAGGAGTGGTAGGTGGTGTGTATTTCTCCTGTTAGTCGAAACATAGAATGGCCAGCCAGCCTGCTTTCTAAATAAAGGACTTTGAACTGGAAATACGCAGGATTTATAGGCTCGCTCTTTTGCCACGTGTAAGTTCTCTTCTGCAAAAGGGCATACAGATTTTTCTGTGCTCAAGAAAAATAGAATTAATATTTTACCTGTTTCCTGTGAAAAAAGAACTCAGTCAGTGTGAGGCCTGTCGGTGGTGGGGTTAACTGTCAGGACTCATGGAGAGAGGAGGAAGCTGAGAGCACGGAATCCTGCCAGGGCTGGGCGCGGGGGCGGGAATGTCACTCAGCTCCACTGTTCTTCTTTCTGTGGGACGCACCGCAGCCTCCACAGCCTTAGACACCGCATCTTCAGGATCCATCTCGTCTTGTCTCTGCCATCTCACATTCGCCGCAGCTCCTGAGAGAGGCTGTGGATTGTTCAGTGTTGGAGAGTCCCCCAAAGGCAAGAGGCCATCCACAGTGGACTTGAGCTTCGTCAGATCAGCGCGCTCGGGTCTGGCAAGGCTGGTTTTCATTCTCTGTGTTTGGGCAAGCCAGTCCTTTTCTGCAGATCTGCTTAAAGCCACTCTCCAAGGGAGTCTGCCTACCTGCTAGGAGGACACCTAAAACTCATGGGTTTAAAAAGGTGGGAGGGAGGCTCATGGGTTTCTTTTCAGGGCTGACAACGTGCCTCAACCCTGATCCCTTTAAGAGAGATTGATAAGAGCTGAAAGTAAATGATACCTTCTGTTGGAGGGAGTTCTGGCCTAATCTCACAAGTCTTTTGACTGATTTTAAGAATCACCAGTTAAAAAAATCACCAGTGATCAAGTGTTCCCTTATTTTAGCTTATCTTATGCTCTCTTTAAATGCTGTCATAACATAACATAAACTGTATTTGTGTAATGTTCTTACAGCTCTAGATGTTTATCATTGAAGTCTCAAAGCTATGAGGAAGGCAGGATATTACCAGACGATATTAACTGAGGCATAGAGCTGTGAAGGGTGTTGTTCTGAATTACCTGAATTAGTGGTTAAAATGAGTTCAGGCTTATCTTCCTGGTTTGTACCCGAGCCATGTGAACCACGAACCATGCTGTGTCATGATACTTTGAGGACAGTTAGGTTAGTAAGTATCTTGACAGGATGCATGGTTAAAAACTTGGTGGTCTCCTCTCCTAGGAGAGGAGCACAGCACTACTTTTTTTTCAACTATTTTTGTTCATTGCTATATCCCCAGTGCTTAGAATAGTTTCTGGCACAAGAGGGACACTTCAGTAAAAGCTAAATGAGTTCATTAAAAAGACAGGTTCCACACACAAAAATGTATGGGGTTGGGAGAAAAGGCTGTTATTAGTAAATAACAGGGAACTTATTAATAGGTTTCCAGGGGTACTAATCAGTATGAAATACTTTTCATAGTAAAGGTGACATCTGAATTACACTATACCCTTTTACCTCTGCTGTCATTTCCCAAAGCAGATACTCAGATTAACTCCTTCTTGAGTGACTTAAGGTAAGTGATAAAAATTATTCCAGGAAACATCTAAGCCAGCCATGCAAACATCAGCTGTAGATCCACAGTATGCCTGGAAGACTCCTATCAAATAATATACTCTGACTTTTAAAACAGTTTATGATGAAAATTTTTTAGTTTATTCAATGCTGAAAAGCACTTGGCAGATACCCTCTCAAGTCAAGAAAAAGCATTTACCTTAACCAATTGTCAGAGGAGTCGGAAAAAGTGAAAGTTGTGCTCACTCCTATTGGACTCTGTGACCCCATAAATTGTACATTCCTTGGAATTCTCCAGGCCAGAATACTAGAGTGGGTAGCCTTTCACTTCACAGGATCTTCCCAACCCAGGGGTTGAACCCAGGTCTCCCGCATGGCAGGTGGGTTTTTTACCAGCTGAGCCACAAGGGAAGCCCAAGAATAGTAGGGTGGGTTGTCTATCCCTTTCTCAGCGGATCTTCCCAACCCAGGAATCAAACCATCTGAGCTTTGAGGGAAGCCTGGGCGTGGGAGTGTGTGGGGTGGGGTGGAGGGGCGGGTCTGGGTTGGTTTAATTGTAGATAATATTCATCAGATAGGGAGCTCTTTCACCTAACTTGCCTCAGGGACGAATTTTTCAAGGATGGACTTTGTCAACCACAGACTGCCATTTCAAGTATCTAAGCTGGTCTTGTGTGGTGGCCTGTCGCCATGGAACAAAAGAAGTAACAGGTGAGCTCATCTGAAGACGATTTAAAGCCATCAGCTGCTCCACAGGGGAAATTCCATTTCCACCCCACAGGGGTGTGTGTGTGGGGTGGGGTGGAGGGGCGGGTCTGGGTTGGTTTAATTGTAGATAATATTCATCAGATAGGGAGCTCTTTCACCTAACTTGCCTCAGGGACGAATTTTTCAAGGATGGACTTTGTCAACCACAGACTGCCATTTCAAGTATCTAAGCTGGTCTTGTGTGGTGGCCTGTCGCCATGGAACAAAAGAAGTAACAGGTGAGCTCATCTGAAGACGATTTAAAGCCATCAGCTGCTCCACAGGGGAAATTCCATTTCCACCCCACAGGGGTGAAGGCAGCTGAATTGGCTTTGTGGAGGACACTGGAGCAGGCTCTGTGAGAAGCAATTGTTAGCAAAAGATGTGTGCAGTAGTATTTTCACAAATACCTCTTCCTGCCTTCTCCCTGCATCCACCGAGTCCTGCACTGCCCTTGGCCGAGTGATCTGGGTCGCAGAGGAAGACGCCGGCCTGATCGAGTCAGGACGAGGGAGAGGGCTACTGGCGCACTCGGGTCTCCGCCGGGGCGGGGGCGTGGGACACGGGGTAGGAGGCGCTCCGTGCGGCCTGTGGGGGCTGAGTGACGCGCAGCCCGGTGAGAATCCTGTGGAGGTGGAAGCGGAGGCGAAGGAGAGCTCTGGCGCCACCTGGTGGCCGCGTCTCTGCTGCCGGCGAAAGCGCCCGGCCATGCCTTGTCCCGGGCCCGGTGCCATCTGCCAGCCGGCGACCTGGAGTCAATCGCCGCGGAGCCTCTGGGCTCGGGCCCTCGGCGTCCCCTTGCACAAAATGTGATTCCATAATGTATGTGCCATGCTTAGTTGCTCAGTCGTGTCCGACTGCGACCCCAAGGACTGTAGCCCACCAGCCTCCTCTGTTCATGGAATTCTCCAGGCAAGAATACTGAGTGGGTTGTCATGCCCTCCTCCAGGGGATTTTCCCAAGTCAGGAATGGAATCAGGGTCTCCTGCATTGCAGGCGGATACTTTACCATCTGAGCTACCAGGGAAGCCCTCCAAATGTACAGTGATCACCAAGAGTAAAAGGAACGTGCTAGGACATTTAGACGGGGAAGAGTTCATCCTGGAAAGTGTGCCAGGATGACATTCTGTCAAGTCTTGGTTTAGATCTCTGTAAGTTAAAATCTTATATGGGAACATGCCAAATGAATAAAATGAGACAGATTTTCTTAAACTTCTCCCAATTCTGTATAGTCAGTGTGCAAAAACACAGATTTTAGAATCAGAGACCTGGGCTTTCCCTTACCGTCTTTGAGGCTCAATTGCCTCATTTCTTTTTTAAAACTTGTTTATGTGGCTGCTCCAGTCTTAGTTGTGGCACTCAGAATCTTTAGTTGCAGTGAACTCCTAGCTACCTTATCAGGGATCAAACCTGGGTCCCCTGCATTGGGACCATGGAGTCTTAGCCACTGGACCACCAGGGAGGTCTCTCAGTTGCCTCCTCCTCCTCTCTCAGTTGCATCCTCCAAAGAGAATAATAGTGTCTTCTCAAAAGGAGAATTTAAAAAGAGAATGAAAGCTACGGAGTCTGTGCTCATACTGTTGCCTTCCCCCTCTTCCTAGAGGTAAGCTGTCCACACTGCTCTGATGTCCATTTCCCTGGATCACTCGTGGACTTTACCCAGCAGAACTTCTGCATCCTCTTTCCCCTCTCCACTCCTTAACTTGATTGGCACACAGACATGGTATAATTTCTCTCATCTTACAAAAAATCTGACTCCTCATGCCCTGCAGCCAGCTCCCCATTTTTCTTTTCACATTTATATCATAGGAAAACATCTCTAAAGTGCTATCCTTACCCACTGCCTCTGCTTCTCCTGTTCTGGTGACTGTCAGACTTCTCCTGGCCCATTCACCAAGACTGCTCTTGCCAAGGAAAGCAGTGGCCACCTCATGCTGAATATTGATGTCGGTTCTCGGTCCTTATCTCCGCTGCCTGTCGACAGTATTTGACACACTCATTCCCTTCTCCCTTTGTCCTGGCCATGAGACACTGCATCAGCAGTTTCCCAGTCTCTAGGGCTCAGTTCTTGGATGTCTTTTCTAGGTATATGAACTTCACTGATGTCATCCAGTCTCAAAGCTGAACATGCTATCTATATATTCTGAATGTTTTTGAGCAGCATCACCAGCCTGGACTTCACCCCTGACCCCTTTTTTTTTTTTTTTTTTTTAATTTTTGGCCACACCCTGTGGTATGTGGGAGCTCGTTTCCGAACCCATGCTCCTTGAGTTGGAAAGTGGAGTCCTAACCACTGGACTCTGGGGAAGTCCCTGCATTGAACTTTTGACCCTCTCTTCCAGGTCTGTTCTCCTTGGGATCGTCTCTACTCTTCAGCCATCTGGTTGCTTAGGCCAAACGTTTTGGAACCATGCTTGAGCCCTCTTTTTCTCTCACACCTCACATCCCTTCTGTCAGGAAATCCTATTGGCTCTCTCTTCCTAGTGTATGCAGAACCCACTGTTTCTCACCCCATCCACGATCACTGTGGTCCTTTCTCCAAAGCCCATGTGTATACTATATATTTCGTTTATTATCTATTTATGCCCATCTCCTCCACAAAAATGTAAACTCCGTGAGGGCTGGCTTCCGCTTGCACCTTGGTCTGATTCATTGCCATATCCCCAGGTTTCAAACCTGATAGTGTGCGCGCTCAGCCACTCAGTCACGCCTGACTCTCTGAGCCCATGGGCTGAAGCCCCCCAGGCTCCTCTGTCTGTGGGACTCCCCAGGCAAGAACACTGGAGTGGGTGCCATTGCCCTCTCCAGGGGGTCTTCCCGACCCAGGGACAGAATGTGAGTCTCTTATGTCTTCTGCACTGGTAGGTGGATTCTTCACACTGTACCACTTGGGAAGCCCTCAAGCCTAATTGGGCCTCAATAAATATTTGCAAATAATGAATGAAGCCCTTGGCAAACAGCAAGTGTTTAATAAATGAATAAATGGTGGTGATGATAGTTATTTAGTCACTGAGTCATGTCTGACTCTTGGGACCTCGTGGATTGTAGCCCACCAGGCTTCTCTGTCCATAGGATTTTCCAGGCAAGAATACTGGAGTGGGTTTCCATGTCTTTCTCCAAGGGATCATCCTGACCCAAGGAATGAACCCAGGTCTCCTGCATTGTAGCTGGATTTTTCGCCGACTGAACCACCAGGGCTCTAAATGGATAAATGGTAGCTATTATTTTACATCAGCCTTCTTAGATGTCTAATGTGAACAGGAAATTAAAAGAATAAAATGTACTCTGAAGGAGCCATCAGACACACCCAGAGATGGGATGTTTTACTTGGCCAATTTCTTCAAATAGTCAATATCTTTAAGAAAGAGGCTGGATGGAGAGGGGAATGTCCTGGATGAAAATATATTTAAGAATTATCATATGTGAAATAGATCGCCAGTCCAGGTTTGATGCACGAGGCAGGGTGCTCAGGGCTGGTGCACTGGGATGACCCTGAGGGATGGGGTGCGGAGGGAGGCGGGAGGGGCGTTCAGGATGGGACATACATGTACACTCATGGCTGATTCATGTCAATGTATGGCAAAAACCACCACAATACTGCAAAGTAATTAGCCTCCAATTAAAATGTTTTTAAAAAGGAAATGTATTTAAGAGATGGAATTCCCTGGTAGTCTAGTAATTAGGACTCTGTGCTTCCACTGCAGCGGGGAGGAGTCCAATCTCGGATCCCACAAGGAGCGTGGCATGGTCAAAAAAGAAAAGAGATAAAATACCAAACGCATTGTATGGTTCTTGATTATTTGAACAAAACAGCCTTAAAAGAAAATGTACTATTTGGAGAAATTTGAATATGAACTGGGTATTTGACAATGTTGAAAATTATTTTTATTAGCTGTTTTTATACATAAGTGGGATTATGATAACCATTTCATTTTATATAAATATATCCATATACATGAAATTTAATTTTTAGAGGTGAAATAAGATATTTATAATTTACTTCAGCAAGAAGAGAAACACGTGAAGCAAAGTTGGCACAATGTTAACTGAAACTGAAGCAGGGCACACATGAGTGTCTGTTACACTATTCTCTCTATTCTCTCTGTACATTTGAAAATCTTAATAATAACAGACTTCCCTGGTGGTCCCATGGTTAAGAATTTGCTTTGCAGTGCAGGGGATGCAAGTTTGATCCCTGCTTGGGAAACTAAGCTCCCCCATCCCTGAGGCAACAGCCTGCGCCCTGCAACTAGAGAAAGCCCGGCACCAGTTCTCACAATAACTAGTTGCAGCAGGACTTTGATGGTGTTATTGATTCAAAGACCTGGGCTTGGACTCCTGGCCAGGGCCCCACAGCTTACCTCCCAGGGCCGTGCAAAGATGCAGCGCAGCAGCTCGGCAAGCTCGGCACCGCCTCCATGTCCATTCCAAAGGAAGCCAGCTGCTGCCGGGAGGCAGGCAGCCCTCAACCAGCTCAGCTGTTGTAGCAAAATGCCTTTGGAGCCAGGCCAAGCCAGAGTCGGGAGCATCTCCGACACCACGTGTCTGGTTTCTAGGAGCACAGATTTATGGCTTTTGGATTTGGAAGGGGAAATATTTCTTAAATCCAAGTCAAAAGCCTCCTAGAACAACCCTCTAAAGCTAAACAGAGCTGGACAAAAAACTCCCCTCCTGTATGACTCTTCTTTTTTGGCCAGGTCTTAGCTCCCACACTAGGGATACAACTCGTGCCCTCTGTTGTTTCAGTGCAGAATCCTAACCACTGCACCACCAGGGAAGTCCCGTCCCTGTGTGCGGTTTAAATGTGGTAACTCCATGGGTGCATGGTAAGCAGTTTCAGTCGTGTGGCCCCAAGTTTGACTGTTTGTGACCCCATGGATGGTATCTTGCCAGACTCCTGTCCATGGAATTTTCCAGGCAAGAATACTGGAGTAGGTTGCCATGCCCTTCTCTAGGAAATATTCCCAACCCAGGGATCAAACCTGGGTCTCCTGCATTGTAGGCATATTCTTAATTGCTGAGCCACCAGGGAAGCTTGAAGATGCTCAGGGATGGTGGCTTTTCCCTGTCTTCAAAGTAAATTTGGAGGATAGTCCATTATCTCATCACCTCTAAGTTATGGGGTTTGGGGTGATTTTTCTTCTTTATACTCCTTGTGACCCCCCCATGGATGATAGCCCGCCAGACTCGTCTGTCCATGGGATTTTCCAGGCAAGAATACTGGAGTGGGCTGCCATGCCCTCCTCCAGGGCATCTTCATGACCTGCTCTGCAGTGACTAATAAGTCCAGATCACACTGCGGTGCATGGGGAATTTGTGGCTTCCCAAGTGGGGGTGGGCGCTGGGTACCAAAGGGCCTGGGGGCTTTTCTCTCTCTCATCCCGCAGGTCTCCCTCTTGAGTTGGCTCCACTTTCAGGCAGATGCTCCCTTGTGTTCACAACACAGCTGTGGTGGCTTCAGATTTGCATCTTTCCAACATCAGCTCTAGTGGGAACAATTTCTGGTCCATGATTCCTGGCAAAATGTTCTTTGCATCTTCTTGGCTCACACACTCCCCTCAAAACCAAAGCTGGGGTAAGAAGGATAGAGCAGCTGATCAGTTTGTTTTCCCTGAGATGGAGATAGGAACCAAGCACACGGGTTGGAGGAGAGGTGGTTTCTGAGAGGTAATTTGGTGCCTGTTTAACAGAAGAGGGGAATAGATGGATCATAACCAGAAAATCATCTGTGCTCTGGCCTTCTCTCGGAAAGGATTAGCAATGATGCAGGAAGCAGGATGCTTCGGTTGAAGAAAGCTGCTCTAATTAAACCCAGATTTTGGTTCTGAGTTTCCTGGCAGCCAAAGCAAATAGGGACAGGATTTAATAGCAAGGTAGGATCCACAACTCTGATGATAAAACTTTCCTGAGGGTCCAATGCTCAGTTTAAACTGTCTTCTTCCACTCTTTTCTCTCTCCACCGCCAATATTTTTTACTGTTTCACTTTTTTTTTTTTTCTGGCCACATTGTGCAGCTTGTGGGATCTTAGTTCCCTGACCAGGAATTGAACCTGGGCACTTGCCAGTGAGAAGCTCAGAGTTCTAACCTCTGAACCACCAGGGAATTCCCTGTTTCACTTTTTGTCTTTCTTGGGCAACCTTTACCGTTTTTCTCATGCTAAGACATGTCCGTCCTTGTCCCTGTCCCTGCCTGAAGCCACCATATGCGCTGTTGACCTTTCTTCATATGTCGGTTGAGTTGGAAACCATCAGGACCTCCAGGGGCTTGGATAATGCTGTGATAACATTTCTATATGCTGGTGGAGAGAGGGGTTAACCTTAAAACTAAAGGCTAAAAATCCACCACCCTCGGAGGGCCAACCAGAGACGATGGGTCAAACAACCGGAGTTTAGTCCAGTTTCTCTTTCCAGTCATCTACCCTCCCTGGACTTTTACAAAGGGACACACTGGATCAGAAGCCAACATTCCCTCCTGACTTTGCAGAAAGCCCTTGACACGGTGGGAAAGGAGAATTCTCTTCGCTGGTCCCCATTGCCCAATGTCTTTTGCATCAAAAAGATTTTCAGGGCTTTTCTGCCCAGACCACATAGTTTCTCACAGATCCCCAGCGTTTCACACTCCATCCTTTTTCCTGTGCTGACAGCCGGAGGAAGACCATCTGCTGGGGTGGGCGTGGTGCTGGCGCCCTGCGCCCTGGTCCCCCAGGGCCACCGCAGCTGCAGATGTGCCGGAGGAGTTGGGGGGGTGGTGGCGGGGGCGGCCCGGATGACAAACGCCCCGCGGTGCTCTGCTCCGCGTTCCTAGGCTTCAGGATTCCAGAGTAGCACCAGGCGGGGCAGGGAGGACTACCTTTGGGTCTTACTCCTGCTTGAGCTCTTTTCTCTCCTAGACGTGGCCTTTCTATTTTGTTGTTATTTATTCGAGCTATTGATTTATTTATTTTTGGCTGTGCTGGGTCTTTGGCGCTGCTCAGCCTTTTCTCTGGTTGCGGCAAGTGGGGGCTGCTCTCTGGTTGTGGGGTGCGGGCTTCTCATCGCCGCGGCCTCTCTTGCTGCGGAGCACAGGGTCTAGAACGCAGGCTCAGTAGTAGACACTTGCCTGAAGAATCCCGTGGGCAGAGGGACCTGGTGGGCTACAGTCCATGGGGAGGCAAAGACACGACTGCAACTAACACTTTCAGGGGCTAAATTGCTTCAACACGCGTCTCCTGCACTGGCAGGTGGATTTTTTGCCACTGAGCCACCAGGGAACCCTTTGCATCTTTTTAATTGCCAGTTTGTTTGTTTGTTTGTTTTTTCCTGGAAAAGCCAGATAAGGGAACAGTTTAACAATGAAAATGGAATGATTTGTAACCATTCCTGGATAATCTGTCAAGTGTGTTGCTCTTTTTTAAAAATAACATTTATTTGTTTGGCTATGCCGAGTTGTGGTTGCGGCAAGTGGGATCTTTAATTGTGGCTGCGGCAAGCGGGATCTTTAGTTGTGGCATGTGGGAGCTAGTTCCCTGACCAGGGATCACACCCAAGCCCCCTGCAGTGGAGTCTTAGCCACTGCACCACAGGGAAGTCCTTGAGTTATTATTATAGTCTGGATTTTAGTATTTTAGCTTGGAGTTGTATGCTCTGTTGAGGATCTGTTCATTTTACTTCAGAGAATGGGTATGATAGGGCAATAGCCACCTCCACCTCCAAGGAGAGGACCGTTGCTCAGAACGGGTCTCAGCCTTATTTCAGTCTTTATTGTCTGTTTCGGTTTTTACAAGCCCAGACTCCCAGTCCATCCTCCTCTCTCCCCATCCCCCTGAACCACAAGTCTGTTCTCTATGTCTGTGAGTCTGCGTTCATGATAAAAATTTGTGTGCTGTTTTAGATTCCACATGTAAGTGATATCATGTAGTATCTGTCTTTTTCTGACTGATTTCACTTAGTACGATAATCTCTAGTTGCATCCGTATTGCTGCAAATGGCACTATTTCCCCCATTTTTATGGCTGAATAGTATTCCATGTATATACGTACCCCTTCTTTATCCAGTCCTCCGTGGATGGACACTTAAGTTACTTCCACGTCTTGGCTATTGCAGTGAACTTTGGGGTGCATGTATCTTTTCGAATTATGTATCTTTTCTCTGGATATATGCCCAGGAGTGGGACTGCTGGATTATATGGCAATTCAGTGGACATACATTTGGGCAAACTCTGGGAATGGTGAAGGACAGGGAAGCCTGGCATGCTGCAGTCCATGGGGTCACAAAGAGTTGGACACTCCTGAGTGGCTGAACAACAAACAACAAATGGCAATTCTATTTTTAGTTTTCTGAGGAACCTCCCTACTGTCCCATAGTGTATTTCAGTCTTTTCTTGGGGGATTGAATATGACCTAACAACACCATGCCCAGGCTGTGTGTTGTGGCAGAAGGGCTTCCCCACATATGGAACCCTGTCTGTGCTGTCCTGTCCCTTCATCCTCACCCGGGTGGACCAGGGACAGGTCACAGTGGCTTTCTTTCAAGACAGAAGCCCCACTAGCTCACTAATGAGATCTGTCAGAAGTCTTATTTTAAAAACTGGATTGCAAAGTAGAGTTTATCTCATTTGACTTAACATGGTTTTTTACCCCAGTGATTTTTAATGAGTCTATTGCAAATGGGAAATTTTCACTTTAAATAAAATATCTTTTATTGTGCTGACAATGTATAAACACCAGTTTTTCCTGAGAAGAGTTGTGTAAAAATACCAATACAGAAGGGTCATGAGTGATTTTACTGATGGCAGAACCATTTGCAGTTTTACGGTGAAAGAAAATAATTTTGCAGCTAAAGCAAGTTTGTGTCTCACCTAACAAGGGGTCATTTATGAAACTGCTGAGCCTGGGTCTCCACCCTGCACTTTCCTTCAGTAGAGAGGTTGTAACAATGACACTGAACACAGGAGACTTCCTTTAAACAAGCAAATGTTTCCAGCTGACAATAGGAAGGTAAACCTGACTCCATTTAATGAATTTGCTTATAGAGCTTTGAGCAGCCGACAGGCGATTTTAGCTTTGAGCAGCTGAGACAGTGAACTTTCTCCTTGGTCTTCCCACTTGCTCATCTCCAACTAAATTCTTACAGTCAATTCACAGGCTTTTCAGTTCAGTTCAGTTGCTCAGTCATGTCCGGCTCTTTGCAACCCCGTGAATCGCAGCAGGCAGGCCTCCCTGTCCATCACCAACTCCCGGAGTTCACTCAGACTCACGTCCATCGAGTCAGTGATGCCATCCAGCCATCTCATCCTCAGTCTGGCCTCCAGTAGCATATTGGGCACCTACTGACCTGGAGAGTTCCTCTTTGGGTATCCTATCATTTTGCCTTTTCATACTGTTCATGGGGTTCTCAAGGCAAGAATACTGAAGTGGTTTGCCATTCCCTTCTCCAGTGGACCACATTCTGTCTGACCTCTCCACCATGACCCACCTGTCTTGGGTTGCCCCACGGGCATGGCTTAGTTTCACTGAGTTAGACAAGGCTGTGGTCCTAGTGTGATTAGATTGACTAGTTTTCTGTGAGCATGGTTTCAGTGTGTCTGCCCTCTGATGCCCTCTTACAACACCTACCATCTTACTTGGGTTTCTCTTACCTTGGGTGTGGGGTATCTTTTCATGGCTGCTCCAGCAAAGCATAGCCACTGCTCCTTACCTTGGATGAGGGGTATCTCCTCCTGCCGCCCTTCCTGACCTTCAGCGTGGGATGGCTCCTCTAGGCCCTCCTGCGCCTGCATAGCTACCACTCTTTGGACATAGGGTTGCTCCTCCCGGCCACCGCTGCTGGCCTTGGGTGTGGGGTTGCTCTTCCTGATCGCCACCCTGACCTCAGGTGTGGGATTGCTCCTTCCTGCCGAAGCCCCTGGCCTTGGGCGTTGCCCCTGGCCTCGGAGGCGGGATAACTCCTCTTGGCCATTCCTGTGCCGTCGCAGCCTGGCACTCTATGCCGCTGCCCCTGACCTTGGACGTGGGGTAGCTCTCGGCTACGCTTAGTGGGATTATCAACTAATTCTTAAACCTTGACTAAAATTTTTCAAACAGTATACTCAAGCCCCATAGGTTAGGATGGTGCCCCCAGAAAGTTAGCTTATAACCACTGTCATGGTTCATATTCCGTGCGTTGCTTTCTCCGGAGGGGGAAAACACATTGATCAATCTAAACTTTGGATCTGAGGAAGAGAGGAACCAGGTCTTTATTCTAGCACTTTGCATTCATTAAGAGAGAGGCAAGCTTCCATGCAAGGTCACAGCCACTCTGGACCAACAGCTCAAACGGTATTATGTGGTGGTTAACTTTATGTGTCAGTTGAAAGGTGTTTCCGGATGAGATTAGCATTTAAATGGGTGAACCTGGAGGGAAGCAGATTGCCCTCTCTAATGTGGGTGGGCCACAGCCAATCAGTTGAAGTCCTGGATAGAACAAGAAGACTCCCTAAGCTGGAGGGAATGTCCACCTGGACGCTTTAGAAATATATATACTTATTCTTATTTGGGACATAGTGGGATCTAGTTCCCTGACCAGGGATGGAACCCGGGGCCCCCTGCATTGAGGACAAGGAGTCTTAGCCTCTGGACTACCAGGCAAGTCCTCAGCTGATGGCCTCTGAAATTCATCTGCACCTTTGGCTCTCCTGGGTCTTCAGCTTGTCAGCCCACATGCAGATTTTGGACTTGTCAACCTCTATAGTTGCAAGAGCCAGCTTCTTATAATAAATCCATTTCTATACATAGCCTATTGGTTCTGTTTCTCTGGAGAACCCTGATTAATACAATATGTCCTACTGAGAAAGGATCATTTGTGCAAGCTAACTGCTATTCAGTTAAGGGGACCTGCCACAGTCTTCTTTAAAACCCCTGGACCAGGCTTCCCTGGTGGCTTAGTGGTGAAGAATTCATCTGCCAGTGCAGGGCCATTGGTTTGATCCCTGGTCTGGAAAGATCCCACATCTGGCAGGATAGCTAAGCCTATGTGCCACAACTACTGAGCCAGTGCTCTAGAGCCTGTTAGCCACAGCTGCTGAAGCCCAGGCACCTAGAGCCCATGTTCTGCAACAAGAGGAATGACCGCAGTGAGAAGCCCGTACACACAATTAGAGATCAGCCCCCGCTTGCCACGACTAGAGAAAGCCTGTGCACTGTAGCAAAGACCCAGTGCAGCCGTAAATAACCAAATGAATGATTTCTAAAAAAAGAAAAAAAAGAAAGGAATACATCAAAAAAAGAAAAAAAACGAAACAAAAAACTTGTCCACCAAAAAAAACAAAACCCAAAACCCCACACCTACCTGTCTCAGAAGCATCTTCTTGGTGTGCTTGGGTTCCATCTAGTGGCAAATTTTGGTACTGCACCTTCATCACCGATTTAATTCCTTGAGTATAAAGGTGGCTCAGTCCAGTTCAGTTCAGTCGCTCAGTCATGTCCGACTCTTTGAGACCCCATGAGTCGCAGCACGCCAGGCCTCCCTGTTCATCACCATCTCCCGGAGTTCACTCAGGCTCACTTCCATCGAGTCCGTGATGCCATCTAGCCATCTCACCCTCTGTCGTCCCCTTCTCCTCCTGCCCCCAGTCCCTCCCAGCATCAGTCTTTTCCAATGAGTCAACTCTTCCCATGAGGTGGCCAAAGTTTCAGCTTTAGCATCATTCCTTCCAAAGAAATCCCAGGGTTGATCTCCTTCAGAATGGACTGGTTGGATCTCCTTGCAGTCCAAGGGACTCTCAAGAGTCTTCTCCAACACCACAGTTCAAAAGCATCAATTCTTCGGCGCTCTGCCTTCTTTACAGTCCACCTCTCACATCCATACATGACCACAGGAAAAACCATAGCCTTGACTACACAGACCTTAGTTGGCAATGTCTCTGCTTTTGAATATGCTATCTAGGTTGGTCATAACTTTTCTTCCAAGGAGTAAGCGTCTTTTAATTTCATGGCTGCAGTCACCATCTGCAGTGATTTTGGAGCCCCCCAAAATAAAGTCTGACACTGTTTCCACTGTTTCCCCATCTATTTCCCATGAAGTGATGGGACGAGATGCCATGATCTT
>SJYC01064955.1:0-34548 GCA_006408675.1 Madoqua kirkii
AAAACTCTATTAGTCTTTGCCCTGCTTCATTCCGCATTCCAAGGCCAAATTTGCCTGTTACTCCAGGTGTTTCTTTACTTCCTACTTTAGCATTCCAGTCCCCTATAATGAAAAGGACCTCTTTTTTGGGTGTTAGTTATGAAAGGTCTTGTAGGTCTTCATAAAACAATTCAACTTCAGCTTCTTCAGCATTATTGGTTGGGGCATAGACTTGGATAACTGTGATATTGAATGGTTTGCCTTGGAGATGAACAGAGATCATTCTGTCGTTTTTGAGGTTGCATCCAAGTACTGCATTTCGGACTCTTTTGTTGACCATGATGGCTACTCCTTTTCTTCTGAGGGATTCCTGCCCACAGTAGTAGATATAATGGTCATCTGAATTAAATTCACCCATTCCAGTCCATTTTAGTTCGCTGATTCCTAGAATGTTGATGTTCACCCTTGCCATCTGCTCAGAAGTAACGCATCTGCCTGCCCATACAGGAGGCTCAGGATACGTAGTTTCAATCCCTGGTTCCGAAAGATCCCCTGAAGGAGGAAACGGCAACCCACACCAGTATACTAGCCTGAAAAATCCCACGGACAGTGGAGCCTCGCGGGCTACAGCCCATGGGCTCTCAGAGTTGGATGCGGCTGAGCACACACACACATATTAATAGACCTCTATACTCGTGTGCATCACTCCTTGTTTTATTCACTTAACAAACATTTAGAGAAGCCTTGCTTGTACGCAAGACATTGCAGCAAGTGGTCTCTCTCCTTCACGGAGCTCAGAGCCCAGCTGGAGAAACGGAACAGAAACAGATGATGGTAGTCACATGTGCTCAGGGCCAAGAGAGAAACGTGCACAAGGGGCTAAGGGACGAACAAGGAAGATGTGAGGGTCCCCACTGTGAGGCGGAGGGCTGGCTCTGGACAGACCGGCAGCTGTGGGCCTTCTGGACCATTTCCTACCCTGCTGGCTTCCTGCACCACCGCTGCATCCTCTGGCGGCCGTGACTGAGATTCAGCTGCAGTCCCTTACCTGATGCTTGGGGCAAGGTGGCCGCAGAGAGGCCCCTAGTCCCACAGAGAGGACAGCGGGCTTCAGAGACAGAAGGTCTAGCAGCAGGTCTGAGCTCTGGAGACCCTGCCTTCATTTGCTTATGTGTGAAATGCAAGAAATAGTGTTGTCCATGTAGGCTTGGGGTGGGAGCTTGTTATGGGAATCCAGTGTGGTGACATGCTTGACTTGTCTGAGTTTTTCGTTGTGAACATCAAAAATCAAACCTGGTTAACGTAAGTGGAAAAAGGAGTTTCTTGGGAAAACGTCAGAAAGCTCAGAGAGATGGGGGTGGATGCAGAAGTGTTTCTATCAATTTTTGTTCTCTCTCTCGGCACATTTTTAAAAAACGAAGTATAATTGATTTACAATATTGTATTACTTTCAGGTATACAACAAAGTGATTCTGTTATGCATATATATATATATATATATATATACATATATAGACTCTTTTTCAGATTCTTTTCCATTATAGATTATTACAAGATACTGGTTATTGTTACCTGTACTATACAGTAGGTCTTTATTGCTTACCCGCTTTATATATAGCAGTGTGTATCTGTTAATCCCAAACTCCTAATTTATCCCCCTACCAGTGGTAACCATAAGTTCATTTTCTATGGCTGTGAATCTATTTCTGTTTTGTATCATTTTTTTATCATCCACATATTAGTGATATTGTATGGTATTTGTCTTTCTCTGTCTGACTGACTTCACTTGGTATGATAATCTCTAGGTCCATCCATGTTGATACAAAACGCATTATTTCATTCTTATTTATGGCCGAGCAGTATTCCACCCCTCAGCTGTTATGCATGCACCAGCTTTGATCCAGCCTGTCCCTGCAGAAAGACTGTCGGTTCCACAGTCTCAGGCGAGGATGGCAGGACCGCTCACAGCTTCAAGTTCACACGCTGTCTGTTAGTCCTCTAGGGAGAGACCACATCTCTCAGCAAGTCGGGTTCGTGGGCAGGGATGCCGAGCAGCCCAGCTCTGATCGGGTGAGGGCTCCCTACGGTGAGGCTGGACAGAAGGGCAGGGCTGCAGAGGGGGCTCCTGAGGCGCAGCCCTGGAGCCGGTCAGCGTGGCGAGAGCGTGGGGCTCCTCTCCGTGTTGATGGTGCTCCCTTTGGGCCAGTTCTGGAAATCCACCCTGAGACGAGGGAGCTGGGCATCGTGGAGGGTCCGCTCTGCTTCCTGCCAGGGGTCCCAGTCTTTCTGGAAGTCTCCATGGCTGTTGGCAGCTTCTTCCCCTCTTTGCCCATCAGAACCTGCCGCTGGGCCACACAGCCCTGCCTTGAGTCTCCTGCCTCAGCGGCAGGCCTTGGAGCCCTGGGCCCGCAGGGGGCCGCTCTGCCTTGCCCCTGACGGTGACCTTCCTGCTGACGTGTCACTCCTGCTCCCCACAGGTCTGGCCTCCGCTCTTGATGTCCTTGTAAACAGAGGACACGTGGGGCTGTCCTCCAGGTACCAGGCTGACTTTTTGCATCTGCCAGCGTGTGGTAGTGATTCTGTAAAGATCGGGCCCTGCACTTCTGAGTGCCCACAATAAGGGGACGCTCTCGGGAAGTGGGAAGGATGTCCTTGAGAAACCAGGACATGGGGTGGATGGGGGCTGGACCCGAGGTGGGCAACCCCTGCCCCCCTCCTCATCTGCTCTGGGCAGGATGGATGGCAAGGGGGCCAGAGAAAGCCTCCTGTGTTCTCTGCTCCCTGGCACGGTTCCTGCCTCCACCCCTTCCTCAGATCGCCTGAGGTCACCCCCTCTCCCTTGCACAGCCCCCCCACCTCCTGCGGTGAACTCACAGGTGCTGACTGAGTGTCCCTGAGGCTCCAGGGGCACGCTTTCAAGCAAGACATGTCGGCATCGCTTCACTGGAGAAAGCACCGTAAGCTGCTAGTAATTCATTAATTAAATTTTATTGTTGAATGCCCTGGGTCTTCATCACTTAGAGGGCTTTCTCTAGCTGCGGCAAGAGGGGCTACTCCTTGCTGCGATCCTCAGGCTGCTCCCTGCGGGGGCGTCTCTGGTTGTAGAGCGCAGGGCCCTTGGGCTTCCGTGGTTGCCGCTCCTGGGTTCCAGGGCATAGGTTCAGTAGCCGTAGCGCACGGCTTAGCTGTTCCACGGCATGTGGGCTCTTCCCCAGAAATGGAACTTGTGTCTCCTGCCTCAGTAGGCAGATTCTTACCCACTGGACCACCAGGCAGTGCAGTGGTGAACACTTACTGAGCACCTGCTGTAACCGGGAGGCTGTTCGGCGTGTTCTCCCTGGGGTGATGTCTCCGACGTCCCGGCCACTTGCTGGGTGCTCTTGTCCTCATTTTACAGATTGGCAGCTGGTACACAGTGTGGGGCTTGTTCTCTGAGGCCAGGTGAGTGTGAGCAGCAGCCGAGGCTCACCTGGTCCCGGGCTCGTCTCATTTGTCTACCTGCTGCTGGAGAACGCCAGATAAATTCAGGCGTAATAGGCTGGTCCCTCAGGGGCCATGGGGGTGAGGGAGGTGGGGCTCCCCTCTTCGGAGATCCGCTCTCCGTCCCAGGCAGGATACCTTGCCCACATCTTCCATTGTCTCAGGCCTAATGAGGGGCTTATGCCCGCCTCGCCCATCCATTCCCTACTCAGACTGACTGTGCCAGACGCTGAGCTGTCATCTGTTGACTTGTGGTCTGGGGGGACCCAGGTGGCACCCTTGCGCTTAGCCTTGGTCAGAGGATGGACCCGTCTCTTGCAGGCAGCTGAGGGCTGCCAGCCTGCCAGCCACCCGTGAGTGCTAGATACCAGACCCTGTAGAGTAAAATATATCCTCATCTCACTCTTCATGTTTTTCTATGCTAAGATGACTTTTCAGTGAATTAATTGAGAAACCTGACTTTGGGAGAGCCAGAGGTCTGGAGATGATCTGGACTTGGCCACGTGTGGGTCTGGGCTGTGGAGAGGCCAGCTGTGGACCTCACTCAGGGCAGGCAACTGAACCGAGCTGAGCTTATATTCTGAAGGAGTGTTCAGCCCCTTTTCCTTGGAAACCCATCCCCAGGCCACGTGCACTGGCACGATTTGTTTGCACATTGCTTCTCTTAGATGGGGACCCATGACCTCCTGAGAGCCAGGAGCGGGGGGTCCCCGATCTCTGTGGGTTTGCTCCAGAGGGTCTACTCTGCTGTGGTTCTTCTGCTGCTGCTTTTTAATAGTTAATATTTATTTGGCTGCTCTTGGTCTTAGCTGAGGAATGCGGAATCTAGTTCTCTGACCAGGGAGGCAGGCAGAGTGGGGCGGGAGCCCTGGCCTCCCCGCTGTGGTCCACAGGGCACCTCCACCCAGGGGATGAAGCTCTGAGAGGCCAGAGTGGCCCTTTTCTCTGGAGGGGCCGATGTGGGTGGTGGACTCGAGTGACAAGCTGGCCTTCCATGTGGGGAAATACCATCATGGGGCCCCCTGCTCTGAGCAGGCTGGGGGTGTCCTCAGATCGGGACCCCAGGTCTGGGTCAGCTGCGGCGAGGGGGCTCCTTGCTCTGTTACGTCCTCGGTGCAGATCAGCAGCTCCTGCCCGTGCCCAGGCCCAGAGAGCAGATCTTCTGTGAATCACTAACGTGCGCCCAGCTATCCCCGCCGGGACTGCATAAATCTTCTCGTTTTTGCCTTATCACTGGCTCTCGTGACAGCTCAAGATGTTTCTCTGCTTCTGAGTATCCCTTTTATTAAAAGACGCTGGAGCCCTGCAGACGTGTTAACCAGTGGCCCCTCTGGCGCCCCTGGCCTCTCCTTTCTCAGCTCAGCTTTTCCCTCTTCGCTGCTCCCACAAGTCTTTCACATCATTCATTTTGACATTTAAAAGTTTCCAAGCTTGATCTGAGATGCCACAAACACTGCCATTGTTATTTGGTGGGCTCTGAAATGCTGAGAATCCCAGGACTGGGGTGAGGGGTGGGGGGTTGGGGGAAGGGCGGGCCTGCCTGCCTTGCCTGGATGCACGGAGCTCAGCCCTTTCTGGGAGGTGGGCTTCCGCCCTGGGGTCCTGGCCGCTCCCGCCTTCTGCAGGCTTTACTTGCCTTTCGGGCTTCTTCCTTCTCACCAGGCCAGTCCCTCCTTTTGTTTTTCTCGAGGATCCTAGAATCTTAATGTTCCACTTTTTCAGGAAAGTCGCTCCTATTACCCAGGGCATGATTCCATCACCTTCTTCCTGGTTCCTGCTCATAACAGGCCCTCCATATTTCAGGAGAGGCTGTCAGAGAGGGCAAAGCTGGCCACGCTGGGACTTGGGCCACGTGGCGCCATCTTCTGACGGTTCTTGGTGGTGGTGCTTTAGTTGCCAAGTAGAGTTCGAACTTGCGACCTCATGGACTGAAGCCCGCCAGGCTCCCTGTCTGTGGGATTCTCCAGGCAAGAATACTAGAGTGGACTGCCGTGCCCTCCTCCAGGGGATCTTCTCGACCCAGGACTCAAAGCTTCCTCTCTTATATCACCTGCGTCTCTTGTATCTCCTGCATTGGAAGGTGGGCTCTTTACTGCTAGCGCCTTAGAAGCCCCTAATGGTTCCTGTGCTGTGCTTAGTCACTCAGGCTTATCTGGGTCTTTGCGACCCCATGAGATATAGCCCGCCAGGCTCCTCTGTTCTTGGGATTTCCCAGGCACGAATACTGGAGTGGGGTGCCATTTCCTACTCCAGGGGATCTTCCCTACCCAGGGATTGAACCAGTATCTCTTGCGTCTCCTGCATTGGCAGGCAGATTCTTTACCACTAGCGCCCCCTTGGGTTCATGGGGTAGGAAAAACGATGACAAAAAGGCCGGCCTCGTTACCCAAGTTTTATTTTTGTCTGCTAACCACATGAAACAAAATAGAACTACATCCACCATCACAATCACCTTCACTTCCCAAAGCACTTTTGATGCCTAAAACATGGTAGGAAGGGAATAAAATCAGAGTGAAACCCAGTTCTTGCCAACAAAGGACAAATTTCACACTGACATTTTTACGTGGACCAGTGAAAATTCTACCAAAGCCGAGTGTCAGTTAAAGGGGACCAATATTTCCAAATCAGAGCTCCTCAAACTTTAAATGCATGCACGGGGGGCTTCCCTAGCATCTGGGGTTAAGACTCTGTGCTTTCAACACAGGGATTGGGTTCCATCCCTGGTTAGGGAACTAAGATTCCACATGCCTCTTGGCAAGGCCAAAAGTAAAAAAAAAAAAAGAAAAAAAAATTAGACGTATGCACAAATCTCCAGGCCCTTGTTAAAATGCAGATTCTTATTTATTAAGTTGGAATGGGGCTTGGAAGTCTTTTTAATAAGTTCTCAAGTGAGGCCCAGCTTCCAGTGCCAGGTCTTGAGTAGTAAGGGTCTGCCCTGTATTGAGGCCCAAACAAAACTAAGGTTCTATCACCCTTTCGAAGAATAAAATTAGGTAAAGTGTTGTTTTGTACCACGTAAACCAAAACATCACTCATCAACTAGATTCTCTGCTATGACATGTCCATAGCATCTCCCACAGACTGCTGTCTGGCTGTAAATTCCACAAATACAGTCAGAGGACTGAATCATGGCTACTGGACAGCTTCAGTCACCCAGGCCAAGCATCAGCTGGACCAAAAGTGAGCAGGGCTTTCAAGCCTGCCAATCCCTCTGGCCACTTGCCCCATCCTCCACCCCCAACCCACAGTGAGAGGTGCATTTGGCATCATCACCCTGCGCTGAAATCAGATTTTCCATAACAATACTTCGCCTTATTGCATGCGATACATTCTAATTTTAAAAATATATAAAATGCTCATTCCTGTAGACTCAATGGATTTTAGGGCCACCATTAGGTTGTGACCCAGAGTTTGACAAATACATGTGCTCCTTGAAAGCCTTTTTACAAATTGATGTTACGTGAATTTTTGATCTGTTGTGGAGGAAGGCACAGGTCTTCTGTAGTGTAAGAAGACCTAATTTAGGAAATATTGGCTTAAAGTTATAGTCAAAGCTATGGTTTTTCCAGTAATCATGTACGGATATGAGGGTTGGACCATAAAAATGACTGAGTGCTGGAGAATTGATTCTTTCTAACTGTGGTGCTAGAGAAGACTCTTGAGAGTCCCTTGGACAGCAAGGAGATCAAACCAGTCAATCCTGAAAAACATCAGCCCTGAATATTCACTGGAGATATATATATATGTTATATATATATATCATATTCAGAATAATATCAGCTTCACTGATCCTGAAGCTGAAACTCCAATACTTTGGCCACCTGATTTGAAGAGCCGACACATTTGGGAAGACCCTGATGCTGGGAAAGATTGAAGGCAGAAGAAGAGAGCAACAGAGAATAGAACAGTTTTGCATGACATCACTGACTCAATGGAAATGAATTTGAGTAAACTCTGGGAGATAGTGAAGGACAGGGAAGCCTGGTGTGCTTCAGTCTGTGGGGTTGCAAAGAGTTAGACGTGAGTTAGTGACTGAACAAAAACACAGCACTTAAAATGATGACTTCTTCATATTATATACCCTGTCAGCTCTGTTTTTAAATTTTTTCTTACTTTTTTAATCCAACAATTAAAAAAAAAGTTTAAAATTTATTTATTTTATATATGTATGTATGTATGTACTTATCTGGTTGTGCTGGGTCTTGGTTGTGGCATGTGGGATCTAGTTCCTTGATCAGGGGTTGAACCCAGAACCCTGTACTGGGAGCGTGGAGTCTTAGCCATGGGCCACCAGGGAACTCCCTCTTATTTTTTTTAATTTAATTTTTATTTTATATTGGAGTATAGTTGATTTACAGCGTTGTGTTAGTTTCAGGTGTATAGCAAGGTCAATCAGTTACACGTACACATACATCCACTCTTTTTCTGAATCTCTTCCTATTTAAGTTATTGCAGAATATTGAGTAGAGTTCCCTGTGTTATACAGTAAGTCCTTGTTGGCTATCTATTTTATATATGCTGCTGTTGCTAAATCGCTTCAGTCGTGTCTGACTCTGCAACCCCATAGACGGCAGCCCACCAGGCTCCCCCGTCCCTGGGATTCTTCAGGCAAGAACACTGGAGTGGGTTGCCATTTCCTTCTCCAATACATGAGAGTGAAAAGTGAAAGGGAAGTCGCTCAGTCGTGTCTGACTCTTAGTGACCCCATGGACTTGCAGCCCACCAGACTTCTCCGTCCATGGGATTTTCCAGGCAAGAGTACTGGAGTGGGGTGCCATTGCCTTCTCCGATTGTATGTATAGTAATGCGTAAATGTTAATCCAAAACTCCTAAATTTATCCTTCCCCCCCAACATTTCCCTTTTGATGACCATAAGTTTGTTTTTAAAGTCTCTTACGTGGTGAGCCAGGGATGAAAGAGCAGATAAAACCAAGGTGGGTCTTGGAATGCAGGAACAGAAAACCTGACCCTTATCGTCCTTCCTTCCTGCATGCTGTAACTATTATGGAACAGTACAACCCGTCTCCCCGCCTACCCGACAGGCAGAAGGCATCTGCCTTCCTCTTCCCCTATCCCACTCCTTGTACCCTGGGTGCAAAAGTGGACTAAGGACCCTGTTCAACGTTGGTTCTCCCTTGAACTGGCCTGCTGTTCTCAGAGCATCTCCCTCTCATAAACTTAATTTCCATCTCATTCTGCTTCATGTCTGGAAATTCTTTTCTAACCTGCACATGGATCACAGCATGTTATTCTGTTTCTGTTTTGTAAATAAGTTTATTTTTATTGTTTTTAAAATAAAGATTCCACATATAAGTGATATCATATGGTATTTGTCTGACTGACTTAGTATAACAATCTCTAGGTCCATCCATGTTGCTGAAAATGACATTATTTCATTTATACCCTATAAGCTCCTACTGAAGAGACTTTTGCCATCTATTTCTTTGGTAAATCTCAGAGTAAACTCATCTGGAATTTCATCTTGGTAAATTCATCTAAGAAAATGGATGAATGAATGAATTAGCATATTTATAGATACATAAGTCCTTGGATGGAAGATTTCAGGACTAATAAATTTTGAAATGTGTTACCAGTAATGTGGTCTGAGAACATAAGAACAACAAAATGTTTTTGAAATTAAAATGTATAGCAGTAGAAAAATGATTGATTTATAAATGACTTTTAAATATACTAATCACAGAGGCAATAATAATGTTGCTTTGTACTGAGTCATTATATGCCTACTGCAGTAAACATTTAGTTCATAAAATTACAAAGTCTATTTAGAAACTGCCCTCATTTTTTTTTTTTTTTTGGCTTTGTCTTTTGGCATGTGGAATCTTAGCTCCCTGACCAGGAATCGAACCTCTGTCTCCTGCAGTGGAAGCATAGAATCTCAACCACTGGACCACCGGGGAAGTCCCAGAAACCACACTTAAAAAAGAAAAAAAGAAAAACCGGAATGTGGCTCCAGGGAGATGAGGTGTATTGCACTGGGCTGGGTGATCTCACTTTTTCTTAGAGACAGGAAGAAGCTTTTAGAGCATCCTGTCTAGAGCTTTTAAAGCTTTTAATAGGGGATGTTTACTGAAGGAAAACATGGCAGCTTTTCACAGGTGACATTGTTTACTGAAGGGGGCATGGAGAGAGGAGGTTGGGGGAACCCACGGGGAGGGGAAAGCTGCTCAGGGCTCCTCCCTCTCCTAATCCCAGACACCCGTTCCCTGTTGGCCACTCAGCTCTGACGGGAGACTGACTTGGACCCAGTCTGATCCACTTTTCAGATTCTGGGGAGGAAGAACCAGATTGGGTCACCTGAGACAGCTGTCCATCTCTTGGGTAGTCAGTCGTCATCCGGGTATGCAGTGACGGCGTACAGACGTGGTGTTAGGGCGTCTGCTCGTGTGGTGGGGCGTCACGAGAACTGTGGTCCGGGCAAGTACCTCAAAAGTGCCCATGAAGAGACTTCTCTGGTGCTCCTCCTCCAGTGGTGGCTGGGACTCTGTGCTCCCAACATAGCCTGGGTTTGATCCTAGGTTGCAGAACTAGATTCCCCATCCCACAATTAAGAATTGGTGCACCCAAATAAAATAAAAAGTAAAGTAAAATAAAATGAAAAATTAAAAAAAAATTGGCTATGCCACTGTGGAACCCTTTGTTCATATAAGATCTTTTTTTTTTCAATTGTAGAATACATTTTTTAGTTTTCACAATTGATAGCCAGACAAAACATTAAAAAAAACATTAAAAAGTCATTAACAATTGCAAGCCATAATGGAAAATGATTAAACTAACAATGTAAAATAATTACATACTATTTGAGGGTCAAGCAGAGTGATGTGGTAAGTGGAAGGTGCACATGTTTGCATCTGCCCAGTCATTCTGTGTCTTTTGTGCATTTAACCCATTTACATTTAAGGTAATTATCGATATGTAGGATCCTATTATGATTTCCTTAATTGTTTTGGGTTTATTTTGTGTAGGTTTTTTTCCCCTTCTCTTTTGTTTCCTGCTTAGAGAAGTTCCTTTAGCATTTGTTGTAAAGCTGATTTAGTGGTGCTGAATTCTCCTAACTTTTACTTGTCTGTACGATCTTGCCTAGCAGCCAGCTATGAAAAAAAAATGGACAAAGGCCGAGTTGTTCTGGTCAAGGAGATGGTAACCGAAGTCCCACCAAATTGATATCCTTCTGGTAGTGCTGAGGAGTGAGTTTTGAAAACTGTGGATCTAACTGTATCTTCTGGTTTGATAGAACAGGCTCAGATGGTAAAGAATCTGCCTGCAGTGTAGGAGAGCTGGGTTCGATCCCTGAGTGAGGGAGATCCCCTGGAAAAGGGCATGGTAACCCACTCCAGGATTCATGCCTGGAGAATCCCATGGACAGAGGAGCCTGGTGGGTTACAGTCTATGGAGTCACAAGAGCCGGATACAACTGAGCACAGAAGCTAGTGCATGAGGTCACTGTCTCAGAGGTTCACAGCAGCTCAGCCTCAGGGTGTAATAAGCATCAAGAGCCCGGACTCCTGGGGGGACGTTCTTACAGAGTTCCACTTGGTCCTTGACTCCAGGTACCAAACACACAATGGCTGGCAAAGTCTCCTATTTTATAAAGTACTTCTCTTTGGAAAGAAAGCTATTTGTGGTGTTCTAAGCCAAACTGATTTTGATTTACAGGGTTGAAAAAAGAAAAAAAAAAAGAAAGCAACTACAGTTAAATGAAATGCCAGGAGATTTGTGTCCTGAGCTGGAAGTTTAGCTTGATTAGGTTTCCCTAGGTGTGCTCACCTTGCCTCGACTCGCTCAGCATCCTTCTGCCCTCGCTCTCCCTTGAATATAGACGAGGGTCTGATGGCCCAGCTAGGCTTGCTCTGGTCACTGACCACTTTCCCGGTTGCAAATGTGCTTTGGTTTCTCTCATGGGATAACGCCTCCAGGCGACGCCTGTGGGTGTGTAGGCAGAAGCTAAACGAAGTAGGAGCCTGGTAAGCTTCGTCGCCCCTATCCGTCTGGGTTATTTTATTTTTTAAAAAAGAAGCTCATCTTATTTGTCCTTCGGGAAATGCAATTTATATTTTATCTATTTATTTATTTGGCTGCATTGCAGCATATTGGATCTCTGATCTTCCTTGTGGCATGTAGAATCTTTAGTTGCAGTATGTGGGATCTCATTCCCTGACCAGGGATCAAAGCTGGGACCCCTGCATTGAGACTGCAGAGTCTTAGCCACTGGACCACCGGGGAAGTTCCTCCACTGTGGTTTTTAAGGGTGCACTTGGGGAGCTCTCTTGGCCGTGTCCTTGCAAACCATTCTAGGGAAGAGTTTGGCTATGAGGCTGGAGGCCGGCCCTGGCCATCAGCTGGGCGCCCTTCGAAAGTCCCTTAGCTCCTGTCTCCACAGGGCCGTGGCCTCGCGCCTCTGCCCTGTGCCTGCTCGCTCAGCCACTGGATGGCACTGTTAGAACTGGAGAAAAGAGGCTTCCTCTCCTGAAACCGTTTTCCCTCATTCCAATCCTCTCCAAACTGTCATTTCCACCCACCTCCTTCCAAACAGAACAGAACAAAATCATTTTGTAGCCTGTTCCTGCCGCTCTGCCCCCAACCCAGTCTGCACTGTCCGTCCCTGGCTGCCTGGAAAGATGAGTGGCCCCGCTGCCTCCTTTTCTGCCCTCAGGGTCCCCTCTGTCCATCCTGTTTGTGTGTCTTTATCATTCTGTGTGTGGTGGTGGTGGTGGGGGTGGCCCTCTAGAGTTTCAGGCAATCTAGGGAAGTAGCAAGGGCCATGAAAGACTTATAAGGACCTGGGGGCCTAAAAGAGAAAGCAGAAGTGCCTGCAATCCTTCTGGTCGCATGACTTGTGTTCTAGAAGGAAAAAGAAACTAGGGCTGCATGCGCAGAGGTAGGGTGGAGCAGGCTCACTGGGAGAAGGTGCTGGAAGGGGGAACGGGGTGGGGGAAGAATGTGCAGAGTGCAGGAAACGGGCTCTCGGCAGTGGAATCTTGGCATCAACTTGGCCTCTCAAAGGCTTTCTGTTCCTGGCTTCTGAGCTGCTGCTGTGTCAAAACCCCCTCCGCCGGGTCAAGGGTGGGTGGGGGTGCGGGCCTGAGCAACCCTCACCCCCGTGCCCTGGTTTTGACCCTTGCTTCCCAGTTCTGGCTGCCACTTCCTCTTCCTGTGAGATGTGAGCGGAGAGCAGACTGAGGGGACCAAGAGCTGGAGGAGAGAAAACATAGCTGTCTCCCACCTTTGCACACCTCTCTCAGGTCCCCCAGACTGCCCGTCGCTGCTGCCTCAGCTCGCTTCCCTCTCAGGGGAGGTGAAAACAACATTTCTTGGGAAGAATTCGCTCTGAGAAAAGCATTCTCCCCTAACAATGACCAGGAAATCCTGTCTTGACTGATATTCTCAAGGTGTGCTGGCCTCTTGGCAGTCATTTGAAGGCTTATTCAACCATGCAAACGCCCATGAGACACGGTTCCCAAACTCCGTGGAGGCGTGCTGGCCACACCCCTCCTCTTGGCCAACCCTGACCTTGAGCAGGGAGCCCGGCCAGCTCGCCCAGCCTGCCTGCAGGTGGGAGGTCTCTGCTGACTCAGGCCCAGACTGGGTCAGGTGCCTGCCTTCAGTCTCATGAGTAATACCCTGCCTGTCCTCTGCAAAGGGCCTTCCCAGGATTAACGAATTAGTCACCCCCCGGGAGAGCGAGGGAGCAGGTTATGGTCATCCTCATTAAGGCCGTGCCTCATAAGGCCTGCCTCAAGCCAGTGAGTGTCTGCATGTGGGTGCAGGCAGACAGTGGCTCAAGGTGTCCCAGGGAGAGGCCCCTCCAGGGCACAGGGGAGGCTGGAGCTTCTCACTGGGCAGCGGGGGGTTCACCCACTGAGGGCTAAGGAGAGGGGACTGGAGAGTCTCAGATCCACGTGGAAGATGCAGACAGTTTGACACAGGCTCAGCCATGCAGTTCCACAGTCTGCTCTGAACAATTCAGAAACTCACGCCGATGGGCCTCCCACCGTTCTGCCCCTCCAAGCGGGCTGTCCAGATATTTATGAAACGCGCCTCGGAACACTTTCCTTTCTCTGTCTGTGTGGGGATTTCAAATGACTAAAAGTGATAAAGCATAGGTCACTATAGGACCTTGCAAAACAAAAGCGTGTTATGAATGCCTAGGAGAGTAGGGGCCCCATGTCCCTCTGGGTCTCGGGCCCCCCAAGAGGTTTGTCTTCTTTCGGGAGCAGGACACAGGTGAGAGAGTTTTAGGAGGTAAGAATGTGTCCTGATGACTGAGCTAGGACTCAAGCACCTTCTGGAAGCCAGACAGCAGAGCAATCCTTTCGGTCAACCCTGTCTGCAGCTGCTTTTTATAAACTTGGCATAAATACGTGCTTGGAAATGCCCGTGCAGTGTATCTGGAAAATATTTTCTACCATTCCAAAACACACACACACACACATATACATGCTTAGAAAGGAAAAAAAAAAAACACAACAGAAATTGTGCATATTACAGAGTGGCTTCACTTGCGGTTTTTTTCCATTACTTCCTCAGTTCATTTTTCTGCTGCCAATTTTAGAAGGCCATAAGTCATAGTTGTTGTTAAACTTTGTCAGTTAAAATGTAACTCTAAGAACAAGTCATATGATACATTGGAGCCAAATGGCCTTTTGGAAAGCATGGTGGTGGGAGGCAGGAGGGCCAGTCCTGGCGTCTTGGCTCTGCTGCGTATTATGTGTCCTGCCCACGAGAAAACAGAGTCCCCTATTGCTGGCCTCGGCTCCCAAAGGCCACTGACCCGAGGGAGGGGGGCTTTTCAACATTTATTCTGTGTGAACCAGGCATGGAACATAATCTTGTTTTTTGAAGTGCTCGTGTGTGCTAAGTCGCTTCAGTCATGTCCAACTCTTTGTGACCCTATTGACTATAGCCCTCCAGGCTCCTCTGTCCATGGGATTCTCCAGGCAAGAATACTGGAGTGGGCTGCCATGCCCTCCTCCAGGGATCTTTTGGACCCGGGGATCGAACTTGTGTCTCTTACGTCTCCTGTGTTGGCAGGCGGGTTCTTTGCCACTAGTGCCACCTGGGGAGTCCTTGGTCTTACACAATAATGAAATTCTCAATTGTTGAGAGAGACTTGTATATGTAACAACTTTTTTTTTTTTTTAATGTAGACATTTACGTATTTATTTTATGGCTGTGCTGGGTCTTAACAGTTGCGGCATGCAGGTTCTTCTACCTTTATTGTAGCATGTGGGATTTAGTTCCCTGACCAGGTGTCGAACCTGGGCCCTCTGCATCAGGAGTGTGGAGTCTTAACCACTGGACTACCAGGGAAGTCCCTTCCTCTGCTGCTGCTGCTGCTAAGTCGCTTCAGTCATGTCCAACTCTGTGTGACCCAGAGACAGCAGCCCACCAGGCTCCCTCATCCCTGGGATTCTCCAGGCAAGAACACTGGAGTGGGTTGCCATTCCCTTCTCCAATGCATAAAAGTGAAAAGTGAAAGAGAAGTCGCTCAGTCGTTTCCGACTCTTAGCAACCCCATGGACCACAGCCCACCAGGCTCCTCTGTCCACGGGATTTTCCAGGCAAGAGTACTGGAGTGGGGTGCCATCGCCTTCTCCTAGTCCCTTCCTCATGGAGGTTTTATTCTAGTGGTATTGATGGACAGACAGACAGGGGCTGACTTAACCCTACAGTGCCGTTTGCACATGAGGCTAGCTGCAGCCCTTAAGCAGAGGGACAGACGGCTAAGAGCCACCAGGAAAGATGGCTTTATCACAGGCAGAGTGGGATTCCCTAGGGCCTGTCATGTACTATCCAGAGCCTGCCCACCTTCCCTGTGGAGTGGGCACAATGCCACTGCTCATGGAGTGAATAACAAATGTGAAAAGCACGTTTGTTGTTGTTCTTAAGTCACTAAGTCATGTCCGAGTCTTTTCGACCCCATGAACTGCAGAACAACTGACTGCTTCAGAATTGGGAAAGGAGTCCATCAAGGCTGTATACTGTCACCCTGCTTATTTAACTTACATGCAGAGTACATCATGAGAAATGCTGGGCTGGATGAATCACAAGCTGGAGTCAAGATTGCCAGGAAAAATACCAATAATCTCAGGTATGCAGATGACACCACTCTAATGGTAGAAAGTAAAGAGGAACTACAGAGCCTCTTGATGAGGGTGAATGAGGAGAGTGAAAAGCTGACCTGAAAGTCAAATTTAAAAACTAAGATCATATCACTTCATGGCAAATAGAAAGGGAAAAAGGAGAAGCAGTGGCAGATTTTATTTTCTTGGGTTCCAAAATCACTGTGGACGGTGACAGGTGTTGACAGCTCCCATAACCCTCTCCTGGGTCCCTGATGATCAGGTCCATTTCCTGCCTTCTCCTTTGAATAAACTGATTGAATCATCCAACCTTCCCTGGACAAAGAGACCCTTTCCAAAACAGCTGGTCTGAATGACATTTGTCGGGACCTGCTCCCCCAGGAGGTACTGAGTCCAGTTTCCCCGCCGCTGGCCCTTAACGAACATGGGTGAGGCCAAGCTCCTCTCTGTGCCCCACGTGTGCTACGGCCCTGTGCGCTCTCTACCTGGGGCTGCGGCTTCTCTATGCTCTGTCTACGGAGAAACGTTTCAAAGACTCAGGAAATGAACTCACTTTTTTCCCCCTCCCCCTCCTTTTCCAAAACAGTGCCACCTTCGTGGAAGAAAACAAACAAAACAAGTGTGACTATTTAAAAATTTATTGGAAAACGCCTTCTTCATGAGTGCTACGGCTCCTCTGGGGCAGGTGTGTCTCCCTGGGCCCCCTTCGCTGCTCAGCCCCTGGTGCCTGTAGCGGGGAGGGGCTAGGAGGGCTTTGGAGGAGGAGGAGGAGGAGCTGATGGGGCCCGGGAAACAGGCCCCTCTAAACACCCACATGCACCTCGCACACTTGCATGTGGAGGTGAGTACCCCTGTGCGTGCGGACCCCACGTCCAGCTGAAATTAGCCCAGTGGTCTGCCTTCCTCCCAAGTGGGGACTGGCTTCTGCTGGGCGTGGGGCTGACTATTTTGGGTTTCTAGGTGTTGTTATAAATAACATCATGGGCTGAACACAGGATTGAAGATGAAGCCTTTTCCTTTTGGCCATCTGGGCAGGATGCTTTTCCTTTGATGAGGGAAAAAAAAACTTAGCTGTGTTTCAACTGGAAAATTGCCTCCCAATTAAGGTGACAGCAGACACTGAATGACCTTGTCTTTGCAGGAACGAGAGCAGGCTCTGTCCAGGGCCAGGGGCAGGGTGGGGAAGGCCCTTCAGTTTCTCAGGTCCTGACTTGAGGGGACCCGGGGCCAGGAGAGCCCCCTTGAGGTGTTCAGCAGTGTGGGTCTCTCGGCGCAGGCTTTTCCATTATCAGGCTGTGACAGCCACCCATGACAGACACCCTCCAGAGATATATCTCTGCTTTCATAACACTGAAGGATTTTTTTTTCTGACTCATCTTCAGAAGATCCCCCTCCCCCTCATCGTTTGAAAATAAATATAATTAGTAACAGCAGACATACTGTATATAGCCAGCCCTTCCTATCCGGGAGAGTTATAATTAAATGTACATGCTGTCTGTTGTTCACTGTCTGCTAAATGCTTCGCCACCCGCTTTAGGGAAGCGGCAGCCCCCCTGGGTAGATGTTGCAGGGAGAGAGAGCGGGTGGGGCTGAGTTCAGTGTCCCATGGAGGGTGAAGCCCGGAGTGCTGGCGGAGTGGCAGGTATGCCCCCTGTCCCTCGCACTGCCTGCCTCTCTGCCTTTCTCCATCATCAGCCTTGAGTGGCTCCAGGAAATGCCTGGTCAGTTCTGGGGACCGTCCCCTCCTGGGAGGCAGAGAGATGGTTGCCAAGCCTGGTTGTCATGGCAACACGGTGGCTGCTGCTCCTGCAGCTGGTGAGGGGCACCTGAGCACGTGCAGGTTGGTGAGATCTGCCTTCCCCAGGCCAGGGGCCAAGACCGTCGCGTTCATCTATTCCCAGCTCCTGGCCTGCGAGGCCGGCGCCCAGGCCGTGGCCCTGAGCTTGGGTGGGTTATCCCCAGGTAACCCTCGACTCTCTTTCCTGACACCAGGGTAGGCTGGGTGCTCGGCGGCCACTGCCCAGGCCCCGGGAGAGGTCATATTCTGCTGAAATCAGTGGGTCAGGTGGCTCTGGGAATGCACACGCACCTCGTGGATATATTCTGGGACCACAGCACAGCCAGCAGGCTTGGCGACACCAGGCCTGGCGACACAGCAGAAGCGGGTGTCCCTCCTGTCCCTCGGGCAGCTGAGGCAGTCACCGGATGACGACTTGGCCTGGCCCTCCCTGGCCTGGACTGAATACAGCAGCGTCACCCGAGCCACGGGCACCTTCACCCGAGTTGCTCTCAGAGTGTTTTCCAAGCAAATAGTAGTTTCACAACACCCGTGAGAAGTAGGTGCGGTGACAAAGCGTTCTTTGTCCCTGTAGATGGGGAAATGGCAGGGCTGGCTTGGCCAGCTGGTGAGGCCAAGAAGGGGAGGCCAGTGCCCTCCCCTCCCATGGGACTCTGGGACCGAGGGGCCAGGGTCTACTGGCTCATGGTCTCAAGCCCAGCTCCTGGGGGGAAGGGGGAGACCCCTCAGAGACGGAGGCCAGGGGTGGAGGCAGTGCAGGGCTTCTCAGGACTGATGGGCTCGGTAGTCAAACCAGGAACTCGGTCATGGCCCTGTGGTCTGAGGTGCTGACCCCAGCAAGTGTCAGCACACTCTCCCGAGCCCAGTCTGCTTAAAGTTACTGGACTCTTGCAAGTGGTGATTAAGTACTTTCTGAGCAGCGGTGCTGGTAATGCTTCCAGGTGCCAGGGCTATGGTGGTGAATGAGGCAGACGCGGCCCTTGTGGCTTGTGGGGCTCACAGGAGACAGACAGTCACCACATCAAATGAAGAGGAAAGTAAAAATGCACCATGTAGCTGAGATGGGCTAGAGGGGAGGCTGGGGGAGGAAGGCCAACCTTAGGGAGGGGAACAGAGCAGGAGGCTGTAGGAGCTAATCCCAAATGATGGGGAGAAGCTGGATGGGCCGAGCATGCCAGAGGGCAGGGGCAGTGGCACAGAGGCCAGGACAGGGGAGAGAAGGTGGCCTGTTCAGGGTTGGGGAGAAAGACGCTGCAAGAGATGACTTTGGGAGCAAGCAAGCAGTATGTGACCCTGGATTTCTTGGGGCGGCGGTACCGACATACGTTTCCGATGGACAGGATGTGGGGCATGAAGGAGGGGAGAGTTAAGGCTGATTCTGAGTGTTTGCTTGAGTAGGAGAGTAGAGTGGCAGACTGAGATGGGGAGGACTTAGCACACGCGGAGACAGGAAGAGAAGAGGATGGTCTGGGACACAGGTGTCTGAGATGTTGCCTTCTAGCTGGCTGCAAATGGGGCTTGAGTATCAGCCTTTCTTATGCTCTCCTTCTGAGATCATGGAGAAGAAAGATGGAAAGTTGGGACTACCCTGGTGGCCCAGTGGTTAAGACTCTGCGCTTCCAATGCAGAGGGCAGGTTCGATCCCTGCTTGGGGAAATAAGATCCTGCATGATGCACGCCAAAAAAAAAGTGGCAAGTTCTACGCCAGTTGGGTTTTGAATTCACTGGGGCCTTCCAGGGGAAGCCTCACACCCCATATTTTCCAAAGAGGATTATACTCCTACTTTCTGGGTTGAGGGAGGTCTCTTCTACCATAGGGGAAGGAGACCAGCCAAGATGGGCCTGTGCCATATGGTGAACAGCCTTCTGCAGACCCAGCCTACTTGTCCCTTCCTGTCCAGCCCATCTTGTCCCTTCCTGTTCAAAGCCAAATCCTTGGTCATTTGTCCTTGGGCATTGCAGTTAGACTGATCTCATCGCCTGTGCGTGAGGAAGAACTTGTCTCTCATTTGGTTGATTTAAATGGGATGGTGAAGGTTTAGCCATTTCTTCTGAGAAGAGGCATTTGAAGAGCTGTGAGCAGCGGCATCATTGGCCAGAGAGGGATATACTGAGTAGCAGGGCTGGGATCCTTTGTGTCTCTTTAATGCATGTACCTTAGAAGAACCTGTTCATTCTCTTGTAGCATAAATCAGAAACTATAAAAAGACTTGATATTGGGCTCACCTACTATATGTCACTGCAAGGCCAACTTATAGCCAGTAGCGCCATGGAAGCTCCAATTCTGGGTCTCCAGGGAATTGTTTTAGAGCAAAGGACTTATTGTGATATTTACATATATGGGAATCTCCTGACATCTTATCATAGAGCTTTACAATGTGGCATGGAGTGTATATTTTGGATTTTACCTTGGAAGTTTGCATTGAAGTGGATTTGGGGATATCAGTTCTCATACCCCAAGAACTCCTTGGGTAAAAAGTAGGAAGTTTGTCTATTAGGATCAGTTTTTCAACCAGACAGAATGACTATCACTGGTGTTGTGTTCTCCAACTCACAAAGTGCTTTCACGGCCATTTCCTTATCCAGTTCCTCCCCTCCACCAATTCATATGTGGATATAGAGGCAGCAGCTCAGAGAGGTTGAGCCATTTGTCTAAAGTCACACAGCAAAGGGAGAGCTGGGAATGAGCCCCAGTCCTCGGCCTCTACTTGCCCAAGGCCCTGGTGTTGCATCTTTGGTGGAAAACGGCCAGGGTTGTTCTGGCACCTGGACTAACCGTGTGACAGTGAGTTTGGTAAGCCCAGCCTGAGAGGTGTTTGAAATTCCCTGAGCTGGCACCTGGGAACTAGTTCTTCTTTCCAGAAGGCTGTGTTGCAATGTGACCAAGAAGGTTGAGACTGAAAGGCATTACTTCACCCATGTGAGTGAAGGTCACTCATCACCTCAGGAAGTGCACGGAGCTGCAACATTTATGAGGGAGGTGAGCTGCTTCTGAGTGAAGCTTTGGTGTGGCCTGGCACCCTTCCACACGGTGGGGAGAAGGGGAGCTTCTGGAAGGGAGGATGTGCTAGGCAGCTCGGCCCAGGAGCCCAGAGACCCTGGCCATACCCGAACCAGCCCCTCTTCTGAGAATGCTAGGTGGGGGCAGCACCCACAAACAGGAGGGACGCTGGTTCACAGGAGCTGGCTGAGGCCTTTTGCATCCTGTGATGGGCATGACTAGAGGGTCATCTGGGGAAGTCTGAGCAACTGCGAGCTACCTGAGTGTCTGTGCATGGATGGCCTCTCTTCCTAGTTGAGCAGGGCATGCTTGCTTTCTTGTCTGAGCAGTCGAGTGCCCCACCTGCACTGGTGTTCATGGAAGTCCTGTCCCTCTGAGTTGGGTAAGGGGACAGAGTCCTGGACACATTTGTACATGTTCCTGCAGTGAGCGCCTATGTATATTTTGGGATCTTACTTCCCTGATCAGTTTTTCAACCAGACAGAATGACTATCACTGGTGTTGTGTTCTCCAACTCACAAAGTGCTTTCACGGCCATTTCCTTATCCAGTTCCTCCCCTCCACCAATTCATATGTGGATATAGAGGCAGCAGCTCAGAGAGGTTGAGCCATTTGTCTAAAGTCACACAGCAAAGGGAGAGCTGGGAATGAGCCCCAGTCCTCTGGCCTCTACTTGCCCAAGGCCCTGGTGTTGCATCTTTGGTGGAAAACGGCCAGGGTTGTTCTGGCACCTGGACTAACCGTGTGACAGTGAGTTTGGTAAGCCCAGCCTGAGAGGTGTTTGAAATTCCCTGAGCTGGCACCTGGGAACTAGTTCTTCTTTCCAGAAGGCTGTGTTGCAATGTGACCAAGAAGGTTGAGACTGAAAGGCATTACTTCACCCATGTGAGTGAAGGTCACTCATCACCTCAGGAAGTGCACGGAGCTGCAACATTTATGAGGGAGGTGAGCTGCTTCTGAGTGAAGCTTTGGTGTGGCCTGGCACCCTTCCACACGGTGGGGAGAAGGGGAGCTTCTGGAAGGGAGGATGTGCTAGGCAGCTCGGCCCAGGAGCCCAGAGGTCCCCAGGACCCTGGCCATACCCGAACCAGCCCCTCTTCTGAGAATGCTAGGTGGGGGCAGCACCCACAAACAGGAGGGACGCTGGTTCACAGGAGCTGGCTGAGGCCTTTTGCATCCTGTGATGGGCATGACTAGAGGGTCATCTGGGGAAGTCTGAGCAACTGCGAGCTACCTGAGTGTCTGTGCATGGATGGCCTCTCTTCCTAGTTGAGCAGGGCATGCTTGCTTTCTTGTCTGAGCAGTCGAGTGCCCCACCTGCACTGGTGTTCATGGAAGTCCTGTCCCTCTGAGTTGGGTAAGGGGACAGAGTCCTGGACACATTTGTACATGTTCCTGCAGTGAGCGCCTATGTATATTTTGGGATCTTACTTCCCTGGCCAGGAATCGAATGCATGACTCCTGCAGTAGAAGCTTGGGGTCTAACCACTGGACTAGCAAGGGAAATCCCGGGCACCTGTAACTGATGAACTAGGGTAGTGCTGTGGCCTTCTGCCTCACACTTGTGACCTGGCTCTCCAGCATGGCTCCCTTTTGACCTCTCCTGATGAGGGCCCAGGGCTGAAATGTTCTTGAAAGTCACCACTCAGGCCTCAGGTTGGTGTCCCTTCTTCAGAGAGGCTTTCCTGACATTAACACCCATGCCCCCAACAACCTTAGTGCTTCCCACAGCACATGTCACCACCAGAAACTGGTTTCTCTATTTGTTTGCTTCTCACATCTCTTCTCATTCAAAGGTAAACTCCATCAGAGATGGCACTGTACCTGGTCCGCCTCCTGTCACACCCTCAGCACCTGGCAGAGCCTGGTGCTGGCACACGCAATATCAATACTCCAAATGAGTGCCTGCGACCGAGTAGCTGACACGGAGGTGGGCTGGAGTGGGGGGCAGGTTCATCTGAGCCGATGCCCCGCAAGCACCCTCGAGGATGCTCTGGGCTCCAGCAGCAGGCAAACTTTGTTCTCTGGACCCCTGCAACACTCTCTCTGGGGCTGAGCTGGAGGAGCGTCCTAAGAGCATGGTTACTCCCTGATGGATGAGTGGGTTGTACGGAGGAGTAAACCCAGGGACTGGCCAGAGGTCAGGGGTCATTCAGCCTCAGAAACTGCACATGTCAATAGCATCGAGGCTCCCAGGAATGTGGTTTTGGTTGATGTAAACTTGCTGCAATAGACCACACCTGCTTCTCAGCCCAGGGACGTGGGAAAGAGAGAGACACGGCTTGTTTTGGTGGTGGTGGAGGAACCGGTAATAGCAGAAGCATGCCCTTCGTCTGACTCAGAGCGGGTGCCCTGCCATCGCCTAAGGACCTCAGGGAGGTCGGCCCAGGGCTTCTGGCCCTGCCTCGTCAGTGCTCGGCAAGCCACGTGTTCCAACAAGCAGTGGCTTAGGGGATGGAACAGCCTGCCTTTTGTCCAAATTTTTCCTTTGAACTTAAGATGTACAAAACACCTTTTGAAGAGGAACATAATGGGATTGGACGGGAAGACTGCCTCATCTGGACGCTCACGTCCTCAGCTCTGCCCAGAGGGCTTCTGCCATCTGCGCCTCTGGCGCCTGCATCACACCCAGCCTTTGGGCTCCCAGGCTGGTCAGCGTCCACGGTCTCCTTCCCAGGAGGCAATCGCATTCCCTGAATCTTCTTCTTTTCCTCTCCCCACTCCCAGTTATTCTGCTAAGAGGATGTGGCAATTGAAGAGTGAGCTTCTGGAGCCCGAAGCCTGCCTGCAGACCCTGTGTTTATCCCCAGAACTCTTGAGGCAGAGAAAGCAGGACAGGGGAGAAGCACAGCTGGAGAGTGACTTGCGGGAAGGTCTAGGTTTCGCTCCAGGGGATTCTCCTGGTGCCAGGGAACACGCTCAGCCCTCTCCTCTCCAGCCTTCTCTCTTGCCCAAGAGATGCTGGTGGGAGGTATGAACTCCTTTTCTCAGGCAGTGGAGGGCCTGCCTTGCTCCAGTCAGGACCACAGCCTTTATCCCTCACAGCCCCCTATGTGGCAGATGCTGTAATTGCCTTGCAATTCATCCTGGAGTGTGACCCCAGACTGCTGGGACCTGTGACTGAATGGAGCCTGCACCATGCTATGCAGAGAGGGGCATTTGACAGATGCGGCCAAAATGTGGACCCGACACCCACCCACTCACACACCTTATACCTTCTGTAGGATCCTGTTCTCAGCAAGTGGTGGTTTAAAAGCCCATAGCCATGGCGATCCACTTTGGATTCAAGCTACATCCTGAGGCTTTTCTAAGTCTCTTCTTGGTCAAGGAGCAGTTTGATGCCTTGGTTTTCTTTAAAATGCTGGAAATGTTTATTTCTTCTTGCCTCTTGTTCTTTCAAGCTTGAAATTTCTCTGCACATCAAAGTCTTCAAAATGCCCTCAAACTTGTCTCCAAAGGCATTTTCACTTGGCTCTGGGTGATGGCAGATGTTCTTCCTTTGGGAGGTTGAAGCTTGTGTTCTGTTCTCCAGTTCGGTGATGTTTTAGAAGGCCAGATACTGAGACAGACAGCCTTTTCCCCAGATGAGCAGAAGCTTGTGTTATGTTTTCATAGATTTTGATTATTCTAAGTCAGGGTAGCTGAAATCTACATGGTGTTTGATGTGCAGTGGCCTTATCTCCTGCAATCTATGTTTTTTATGGTTTTACAGCATCTTAGTATAATACATCAGTGTTGCCATATCCAACAGGATTTTTTTTCCACCATCACATTTGGTATATCATGAATGTATGTGCATATCCTATGGACAGATCTGACCATATTTCACTCAGAATTCGTTTATCTTTCTAAAGATTTTCTTACCTAGTCATTAAAAGATGCAATCTAATTACCTAGATAACTTGTTCATTAAGCCCGTTAAAAAACGTATTTATTTATTTGGCTGTGCTGGGTCTTAGTTATGGCACATGGCATCTTCGATCTTCATTACAGTATGCAGAATCTTTAGTTGTGGCATGTGGGATCTAGTTCCCTGATCAGGGATCGAACCCAGGCCCCCTGCATTGGGAGCGCAAAGTCTTAGCCACTGGACCACCAGGGAAGTGCCAAGCCCATTTGTGTGTTTGTTTAAATAGAGGAGAACAACAACATCATTATAGTTCTTGATTTCTTGTCCCTCTTTGCCCCAACTTACCAAATGATATCTGTCCTTACACATCTGTCTGCCTCTTGCTCTCTCCAGGATCTGGAAATAAACTGCCCTTTCCTATTCCTGGCCAGCCATCTGCATGTCTGCCTGCCTCCTGGCCCCACAGCCCACCCCTCACTCCCTGCAGCTCTCTTGCATCTTAGGGAAGTCAATTCTGTTACCCTGCAGAGTTCTGATTTTCCTGCTCTTTATCCTTAGCTTCTTTCATTCAGGACTTGTCTATACTCTTGCTTTCACTTCCTCATGACTCCTTACGAACCCACCAAAAACACGCTTGCTAAGGTCATTCATCTGCACTCTTTCACACTCACATGTCCAGGCGCACAGGGGTACGTTGAGGGAATGGTCCCACAGACATCTCAAGCTCAAGACAGCCAGGAATGAATGTGCCATCCTCCTCTCCAGGTCTGCTGCTGCTGCTGCTGCTGCTAAGTTGCTTCAGTCGTGTCTGACTCTGTGCGACCCCATAGACGGCAGCCCACCAGGCTCCCAGGTCCCTGGGATGCTCCAGGCAAGAACACTGGAGTGGGTTGCCATTTCCTTCTCCAATGCATGAAAGGGAAAAGTGAAAGTGAAGTCGCTCAGTCAGGTCTGACCCTCGGTGACCCCATGGACTGCCTTCCAGGCTCCTCCATCCATGGGATTTTCCAGGCAAGAGTACTAGAGTGGGGTGCCATTGCCTTCTCCGCCAAGTCTGCTTAGCTCCTGGTATTTCCCATGTCATCTGGGGATGCAGACTCATCCAGGAACACCTGGGTGTCATGCTCACTCCGGCTCACCTACCCTGTTCGAGTCTATTGGTTGACTTGACTTCCTGACTCCTGTCTCTTGGGTCAGTGTGCCCTTTAGCACTTAGCAGCCCCACTGGGCCCACATCTCTCTTGTCTGGACTATGACAATAGCTGACCTATTAATCTCTTTGTTTCTCCTTTGAAACTCTCTCCAAACTGAGTAGAGTAAGTATTGACAGTGGGAATATGGCCATGCACTCCTGGTCTTTTTTTTCCATGTTTTACCACAGGATATTGAATATAGTTCCCTGTGCTATATCATAGGACCTGTCTGTTTATCCATCCTACATATAATAGATTGTATCTACTAATCCTAAACTTCCAATCCAACCTTCCCCCACCTCCCTTCCCACTTGGCAACCACAAGTCTCTTCTCTGTCAGTGAGTCTGTTTCTGTTTCATCAATAAATTAATTTATTTCATATTTTAGATTCCACATATAAGTGATATCATATGGTCTCGGTCTTTCTTTTTAAAAACTTTATTATGTATTTATTTGTTTGGCTGGGCTGGGTCTTAGTTGTGACATGCAGGATTGCCACATGCCAGATCTAGTTTCCTGACCAGGGATTGAACCCAGGACCCTTGTGTTGAGAGTGTGGAATCTTAACTGTTGGACCACCAGAAAAGTTCCTGTCTTTCTCTTTCTGACTTATGTTACTTAGTATGATAAGCTCTAGGTTCACCCATGTTGCTGCAAATGGCATAGCTTCATTCTTTTTTATGGCTGAGTCATGTTCCACTGTATGTATGTATTTATGTGCCTCCATGACTGCTGATTAGTCGTGGGTCACACACAAGCTCTTAGACTGGCATGCAAACCTGGACCCTGTTTATATTTTTGGCCTCATTTCCTGATGCTCGTGCTCTAAAAGTACTGAGCAACTCGTAATCACCAGCATCTGCATGCTGGTCATGCCCACTGGGGCTTCCCAGGCAGCTCACTGGTAGAGAAGCCACCAGCCCATGCAGGAGATATGGGTTCTATCCCTGGGTCAAGAAGACCCCCTATAGAAGGAAATAGCACCCCACTCCAGTATTCTTGCCTGGAAAATCCCATGGACAGAGGAGCCTGGCGGGCTACAGTCCATAGGCTCACAAAAGAGTTGGACACAGCTGAGCGACTAAAGAACAGCAACATGCCCATGGCCTTACTAAGTATGATTCTCTTTGCCAGGGATAACTCCTAATTTCTTAGTTTCCTGGCAAACTCCTATTCATCCTGCAAGATCCTCACTCAGGATCACGCTGCCTCCTCCTAAGACAGCTTCCTTCCTAAGGCAGGATCACCGCGAGGAGACCGCCCTCATTCTCCCGCGCTCTGTCATCATTATCTGCCTTCCTGCTGCCGCACTCATCTGTGGGACTGTACCCATTCTGAGAGCAGGACCTGTTTTGCTACAACCCAGTTTCTAGCACAACATACAGCATGTTAGATTCTCAATAAACGTGTCGCGCTGAGACTGCAAATATTCTTGTTGTCATCGTTGAGTTGCTCAGTCGTGTCTCTTTGTGACCCCATGGACTGCAGCATGCCAGGCTTCCCTGTCCTCCACGATCTCTCAGAATTTGTTCAAACTCATGTCCATTGAGTCGGTGATGCCATCCAACCATCTCACCCTATGCCTCCCTCTTCTACTGGCTTCAATCTTTCCCAGCATCAGAGTTTTTCCCAATGAGTCAGCTCTTAACATCAGGTGGCCAAAGTATTGGAACTTCAGCTCCAGCATCAGTCCTTCCAATGACTGTTCAGGATTGATTTCGTTTAGGATGGACTGGCTTGGTCTCCTTGCAGTCCAAGGGACTCTTGGACAAGAGTCTTCTCCAGAACCACAGTTTGAAGGCCTTAATCCTTTGGTGCTCAGCCTTTTTTATTGTCCCTCTCTCACATCTGTGCATGACTACCATAGCTTTGACTATATGGACCTTTGTCACAAAGCAACGCAGACCTTTGTTGGCAAAGATTCTAGGAAAGTACAAAGAAAAGTCCTTGGTCCTGGTCCTTAGGCCTCTTCACGGCTAATACAGCTCCAAGAGAAACACCTGGCAGGGCCCAAGAGACCTCACAGAACTCGTCTCCCCCATCGGGGTGGCCGACTGCTCACACATTGCCTTTTTCGGTCAGAAGACTTGAGCCTGATTTGGCTTCATCATTTACTGATGCTGAGACTCTCTGAGCTTCAGTGTGCTAAAGGAGCCAAGGATTTGCTAGGGTGACGCAGCCCAGAGCCTGCTGTGAGCCTGGGGGCTGCTACACAGTTCTCTTTCGCTCCAGGCATCTGGGCTTGTATCTCATCTACAAGCACGAGGGGCATGTGTGCCCCCAGCCTGTGCCCAACGCTGCTTATAAAGGTCGATGCGCTGGCAGGGACGTGGCTTCAGCTGACAACTGTCTAGTGCATTAGCAGCTGTGTTCGTTTATGGGGTGACGGCTGGGGAAGGTATTATAACAGTGCTGTGTGGGGTCACCTAAGGCTGGACAATGTGATGGAGCCATAGAAGTGAGGCTGTGAAGTGGCTCTGTTTTAACTCAGCACGTTTATTAGCAGCTCCTGGGTGGGAATGGCTGGTGGGGATTTGGTGGGAGTGGGTGGGAATGGGGGATGGGACATGAGTATGAGTGGGAGGGGAGGCGGGGATAGAGAGGGGGCCGGCAGGTGCAGGCAGCGTCACATGAGGGGAGCCCAGTGATGGTCACAGCCATCAGCCGTGGACACAAGCCCCACCTGAGCTGCCCCCCGGCATCCTGGGCGCCGCGGCTCGCATGGCCCCCTGGGCAGCATTTTACACACACGCCCATCAGTGAGGGGACTTGAGTCCCGCACTGTGGTTGGCCTTCATTATACCAGTCCTGAGTGACCCCTTCATAGACTAGACCTTGGCGCCGGTATAACTCCTGGCGTTAGCTAACCAGGTGGGGTGTTTGCTGACACTTTCTGAGTCCTCCTTTTTTGCCCTAGGAAGATCCCTAGATGCTAATCATACAAGATGCCACATGTTTTGCGCTGAATTCCTCAGCAGATGTCTGCCCCTCCCTGCGCTGTTCGGGTGGCCACAGGCAGCGGCCCCCTTCTGCGGACTGTCCTTCCCTAGCGGGGTTTCCTGGTGGCCACAGCCTCCTCCCATGAGCGGCTCTCTCTTTACGAGCTAGACTTTATTTTTCTGCCTATTCCTACACACCTTCACCCACTCACTTCACCCAGTGCTATCGTGAGCGTGTGTGAGTCACTCAGTCGTGTCCAACTCTTTGCGACCCAACCCTATGGACTGTAGCCCACCAGGCTCCTCTGTCCATGGGATTTCCTAGGCAAGAATACTGGAGTGGGTTGCCATTTCCTCCTCCAAGGGATCTTCCCGACCCAGGTATGGAACCCGAGTCTCCTGCATTGGCAGGTGGATTCTTTACCCCAAGCCATCTGAGAAGCACCCTGCCCCAGTGCTACTGAGCATCCTCTAAGCCAGCTGCCCCACTCAGCCCAGGTATAGAAACAGGACAGGCTCAGTTCTGCTCTCCAGAGCTTGTGAGAACCAACGACAGAGAGTGAACTAAGTCCTCTGAGATCAGATCCTGGACCCTCAGCAGGTTTATCAGCACAGAGTTGCTCAGCACCTTTTGGGGAGAAAATACAGTGGCATCTATAAATACAAAATACATGCTACTTATGTATGAACATGTGTGATCAGTCTGTCTGACTCTGTGATCCCGTGGACTGTAGCCCACCAGGCTCCTCTGCCTATGGAGTTTTCCAGGCAAGAGTACTGGAGTTGGTTGTCTTTCCCTTCTCCAGGGGATCTTCCTGACCCATGGGTCAAACCCATGTCTCTTGCACTGGCAGGCGGATTCTTTCCTACTGAACCACATGGGAGTATGAACTATACATGAACATAGTTAGCACCATCAAGAATCTTCCAGGACAGGTGCTTTCTAGATATGAAACTCTTGGTCCTCTTATTATAATCAAATCACTCAGTGACAATCCACATGTATGAAGAGCTTCCCATGTGGCACTACTGGTGAAGAACCACTCTGCTAATGTAGGAGACTTAAGAGACATGGGTTCGATCCCTGGGTTGGGAAGGTCCCCTGGAGGAGGGCATGGCAATCCATTCCAGTATTCTTGCCTGGAGAATCCCATAGACAGAGAAACCTGGTGGGCTACAGTCCATAGTGTTGCAAAGAGTTGGATATGACGGAAGTGAGTTAGCACGCACGTACACACACATGTGAATGAGACATAATTAGCTTTGAGGGGGTTAAAACACAGCTCAGAGAAAGATTTTTGGAGATGGGCCATGTCTGCAAGCAGAACTTTCTTTCAAAACCCTCTTGGGCAGCGGCCTGACATAGGAATCCAAGGATAAAGGTGAAACTCAGAATGGGAACCTACACCAGGTGCGTCTCTCACAACGCACCTCACCTGGGTAAATATACATTTGCATATCAATGTATGGATTACAATGCTTTCTTTTCTCAGAAACAGTCAGTGCTGTGTTACACACAGAGGCGCACAAACAGGCAGTGATCTTTCAAAATTCCTTGCAATATGAGGGTAGAAGACTCAGGTCTTCAGAACCCCAGAGGCCTGAACCATTTAGCGATTTCCTTCTACTCTCCTTGAGTGCAAGTGATGCTAGTTGGTAACTGGTCCTGCCTTCAGAAGTGGGCCTGGCCTGCACTTTGCTGTTGCTTAATGTCCAACTCTGCGACTCTATGGACCTTAGCCCACCAGGCTTCTCTGTCCATGGGATTCTCCAGGCAAGAATATGGGAGTGGGTTGCCATGCCCTTCTTCAGGGAATCTTCACCCAAGGATCGAACCCTTGTGTCTCCTGCATTGGCAGGAGGGTTCTTTACCACTAGTGCCACCTGGGAGGCCCTGACCTGCACTAGCCAGCCAAAAACTGAAATTCCCCTGGAAGCCAGTCATCATAGGAGGCCTGGAACTTGCAGAGGAAGAAGGGTGGCTTTGATGGTTATTGATGAGTTCACTCGGTACAGATGGGAGTTTTCAAAGAGACCAAATGAAATACCAGGTCCTGAGCTTCGGTCCTCATGTTGCTGCTGCCACAAGGAACAAGTGGGAAGGCTCCGGAGTATCAGCTGCGTCAAGTACAAGTGAAAGGTAACTGGATCACTGCAGGGCCCTGCGGCGGCCAGGGCACCGCATGTGAGCCGTTAAGGGGAGCAGCATCCTGGGGGCAAGGCCGAGTCCCTCCCACCTGTCAGCTGCGGGACTCATAGGCTAACCTGAGCTGTTCCCACAGGACTGACATTGACTGGTGCCAGTCGATGGAGGCTGATGCAAAACAGTGCCATTTCCTCTGCAGCAATAATTAACCCACCGCAACCATGTAGGAGCAGGTAGTTTTGGGAGAATGGCGGGGAGATGCTGGAGGCAGATTAGCATTTTTCAGCTCTCATGGTGATTTGTGCTGAATTTCAGTGTGCGTGCACGCGGTTCCAACTCATTACCATAGAAGAACCTCATAAATTCAATTGCTAGGCAGGGAAAATCGACTGTTTAGACAGAGAGCCTGGGATGCCAGTCTGCTCTGAGAGACTGTAGGAGGCCTGGTCCCCACCTGAGTGTCCTCAATTTCCTGATCTGACCTCTAGAATTCGTCCAGCCCAGGGACCTACGATCCTATTCATTGTAACGAATGAGAGGCCTGCCTGGGGCCCGAGGAAGCATCTAGCCTGCCTGCCTGAGCAGTTGCCAACAGATGACACGTGATCCTCATTTCCAGTCACTTGGAAGACAGCACTGCCTCCTTGGGCCCTCTGCACACGAGCAGCTGCCCTGTGATTACAAGCGGTGGGCTTATTTTGGGGGGATCAAGTGGCCCAGTGGACTGATTACTTGCAGGGGGTGGGGCTCTCTGTCTTGGTCATTTTGATCCCAGCACAAGGCACTCATTTTGATCCTTAGCATAGGGCACTCAAGATCCGAGAACCATTCGTGGAAAGAGGGAAGAGAGACCAAAGGGAAGAACATTTCCCCAGAAATCCTTCCTTATGTTGGAACCAAATCCTACCGCCCTCAGCTCAAGCCACATTCTCTGTAGCTTGCTCTTTTTCCCATCAAGCGTTTAGACACATCTTTAATTGGTTCTTAACACTTCTCAAGAATACCAATGAGAGACATCAAGTCTGTTATCCGCATTTCATTGATCAGGTGGGCACAGAGCAGAGGCAGCTACTCTGCCATCCCCCGTGGCAGTGGGGTCTGGACGGGAGCTTGGTTTACCCATGTGCCCTTCCCCTTCTTGGAAGCTTGCTTGGAAGGGCTCAGTTAGGCCAGTCCTGAGGGCCCACTCTCCCTGGTCGGGCTTCTAGAAATTTAGCACTGACTCTGGTTTCTAGAATGGTGAGCGTGCATTTCCTTTTGGGGTCCTCTGGCTGTGAGTGTGATGAGCATACATCAAGGTGCCTAAAGACACAAAAACAGATGCCACGTGTCATTATTATCTTTTAGTTACTTTGAGGTTGAGTTTCATAGGAAAAGAGTGTTGTTTCATTTGCATTTAAGCCTATGTTTAACCTTGGAATGAAAGGCTGGCTTTCCTTTCAGGAATTTCAAGTGATAGAGGTCAGTTGGTCCTATGGGCTGCATGTGTGTGTCTCTCAAAATTCATATACTGAAACTTAATGTCCAGTGAGATGGTATTAGTGGGAGGGACCTTTGGGAGGTAATCAGGTCGAGAGGGTAGAGCCCTATTAAACAGGAGACCCTGGAAGCTCCCTCAGTCCTTCTGCCCTGTGAGGACACCTTGAGAAGGTGTCTGTGAGCCAGGAAGCAGGCCTTTATCAGACACTGATCCTGCTGGTGCCTTGACCTCGGACTTCCACCCTCTTCTGCTGTGAGCAATTGATGTTGCTTGTTAATAAACCACGTAGTTTATGGTAATTTTGTTATAGTAGCCTGAATGGAGTCGGGAACTGATGCAGTGTTTCCTAAGAGATGTAGATTTAAACAAGTGCTCACAGAGGCCATTAACGTGTGTGTGCGCGCACGTGTGTGGTGGTGGCATCTCTGTGTGTCAACGGAAGGCATACTTTGTCATCCTCTATGTAGTCTGGGAAAGGAATTTGATAAAATACAGAAGAACTTCAAGGGCATTGCCTGGTGGTCCAGTGGTTAGGACTCTGGGCTTCCACAGCAGGGGGCACAGTTGGATCCCTGGTCAGGGAAATGAGATCTGGCATGCTGTGAGGCATGGCCAAAAAAATAAACACATCAATATTTTAAAAAGAGAGAAAAAAAGAACTTCATACTCTTGTTTCTGTTTTTTTTTTTTTTTTTTTTTCCTCGGAATGCTTGAAGACCTTCCCAGCTGTTCTGTGTTTGGGTTTGGCTCTCAGGCCTGAACACAGAGGGTGCAGAGGGTGGCTGGAACCAGTCCTGGGTTTCTCTGAGCCCCTCAAAGAACATTCTGAGTACATAAGAAACCATCTGTATACTACCTGCAGCAGTAGCTGTGTTGCTGAAGAACAGTAGCATGAATTAAGAAGGAAAATTCTGAGCTTAAAGTTAACCCCATTCTCTACTAGCACATACAGTTAACTAATATTTGACAGGAATGCCAAGAACACCCAATGAAGAAAGGATGGTCTCTTCAACAATGATGTTGAGAATAGTGGATAAACACATGTAGAAAAATGAAACTGGACCTCTATCTTATACCATTTACAAAAATTAACTCAAAATGGATCAAAAAGACTTAAATGTAAAGACTTGATACTCCTAGAACAAAACAGAAAAGAAGCTCCTTGAACTTGGCATTAGCAAAGATTTTTTGGCTGTGATAACAAAAGCACAAAAAAAACAAAAGCAAAAGTCAACAGATGGGACCGCATCAGACTTAAAAGCCTCTGCCCAGCAACAGAAAAAAGTCAACAAAATGAAAAGGCAACATATAGGACAGGAGAAATATTTGCAAACCATGTATCTGATAAGAGGTTAATATCTAAGATAACAAAAACCCCCAAACAATTTGATTTTAAAAAAATAGACAGAGGAAATAAATAGACATTTCCCCGCCCCCCACCCCCAAAAATCCAAATGGCCAATGGGTACCTGAAAAGATGCTCAGCATCACTAATCCTCAGGGAAATGCAAATCAAAGCCAGAATGAGGTGTTAGAATGGCTTTCATTAAGATGAGACAAGTGTTGGTTAGGAGACGGAAAAAAGGGAATCCCTGTATACTGTTGGTAAAATGTAAATTGCTATAGCCACAACTGAAAACAATATAGAAGTTCTTCAAAAAATCAAAAATAGAACTGCCATATGATCCAGCAAATTCATTTCTGGGTATATGCCCAAGGGAAATGAAATAAAAACAGGACAGTGAAGAGTGACATACACTCCCATGGGTATTGCAGCATTATTCACAAAAGCTAAGATATGGAAACAACTGAAGCATTCACCAACAGCTGAATGCATAAGAAGATGTGGTGTATAAATGCAGTGGAATATTACTCAGCCATGAGAAGGAAGGACATCTTGCCATTCCATTTGGAGCAACATGGATGGACCTTGAGGATATTAGGCTAAATGAGTCAGATAGAGAGAGACAAATACCATGTATCACTTATATGTGGAACCTATTATAAAAAATCCAAACTTGCACAAATAGTGAGTAAAACAGTGGTTTCCATGGGTTAGGGTATGGGAGACTATGAGCGTTATTTAAGGATATGAGCTTGCAACTGGTAGATAAATGAGCTTTGGAGGTCTAATACACAGTATAGTGAATATATATAGCAATATTGTATTCATCAAATTTGCTAAGAGACTATATCTTATTTATTCCCACCACAAAAAGCAATGATAAGGGCTTCCCTGATGGTCTAGAGTTTAAGGTTCTGTGCTTCCAATACAGGGGCACAAGAGCGTCTGAGTGTGGGGCTCAGTAGTTATGGCATGCAGGCTTAATTGTTCCGGGCATGTGGGATCTTACTTCCCTGACCAGGGATCAAACCTGTGCCACTTCCGTTGTAGGCAGACTCTTAACTGCTGGACCAGCAGGAAAGTCCCAGCTTTGCTCTTTAGCTTTGCTGGTTCTCCAAAGCTCTTTCTGAAATCAGCCTCAGAGTTTATAGTTGAAGTTTCAAGTCAGCAACTTGGGCAGAATCTAACCGTCCATGTTTTGCTTGGCTGGCATGATGTAATAAAAACAATTTAGT
>SJYC01064956.1:0-14243 GCA_006408675.1 Madoqua kirkii
AGGCAGACTCTTAACTGCTGACCAGCAGGAAAGTCCCAGCTTTGCTCTTTAGCTTTGCTGGTTCTCCAAAGCTCTTTCTGAAATCAGCCTCAGAGTTTATAGTTGAAGTTTCAAGTCAGCAACTTGGGCAGAATCTAACCGTCCATGTTTTGCTTGGCTGGCATGATGTAATAAAAACAATTTAGTTAATTAAAAAAAATCAGGAACTCTCACATAGAAATCTAAAATTCCAACATTTTTTTTTTCTCACTTAAAAAAATTATTTTAGCTGCACCGGCTCTTCGTTGCGTTGTGGCCAACAGGGGCTACTATCTAGTTGCGGCTTGAGGGCTTCTCTTGTTGCAGAGTATGTCTAGAGCCAGTGGGCTCTAGTTGTGGCACGTGGGCTCAGTAATTGTGGCCCACTTGCTTAGTTGCTATGTGGCACGTGTGATCTTAGTTCCCCCACCAGGGATTGAACCTATATCCCCAGCACTGGGGCTGGACCACTAGGAAAGTCCCTAAATTTCCAACATTTTTAAAAAGTCTTAGGGAGGACATACACACACCAGTTTGTCCTGTCCTCATGATTCCTGGTGTTTACATCCATCCCACTTAGTCACTCCTACCTACCCAGCCCCTGCAGACACTGAGTTTTTGTCCTTTGATCTATGCATACCATGTGCCAGCAAGTTTCCTTCTTCTTGCAAGGAAAGCAAAAGAACCAAGAGTATTATGGAGTGCACTGGCTCCGCCCATTTCTCTGCCTCTCCCTCCCTGAACCCTTCCTCCATGGACTGATGCTCCTGCCCTGGTTGCCAACCCTGTCCTCTCCCATGGCTCACGGTGTCCCTTCCCTCAGGAATGCCAGCCTGACTTCTGAAAGCCAACTCATGGTCATGGTTTCCTTCAGGATGGTGCCAGGAAGCCTTCCTCCACTCCTAAAGCCCTCTGAAGCACACTCAGCATCACACTGCCATTTGGCTAAATTTTTTCTCTTCCATTATGATTTATCACAGAATATTGAATATAGTTTCCTGTGCTATACAGTAGGATCTTGTTTATCCATCCTGTATGTAATCATTTGCATCTGCTAACCCCAAACTCCCAATCCATCTTTCCTTTACAACCCTTCCCCCTTGGCAACATGAGTCTGTTCTCTGTGTCTGTGAGCCTGTTTCTGTTTGGTCGATAAGTTCATTCATGTCATATTGTAGATTCTACATATAAGTGATATCATATGTCTTTCTCTGTCTGACTTACTTAGTATGATAATATCTGTGTCCATTCATATTGCTGCAAATGGCATTATTTCATTCTTTTTTATGACTGAGTAGTATTCCATTGTGTGTGTATATGTGTGTATGTATGTACGTATATACTTGCTGTGAACACTAGGGCCTACATGTCTTTTCGAATTAGAGTTTTCTTCTGATGTATGCCCAGGAGTGGGATTGCTGGATCATATGGCAACTCTATTTTTAGTTTTTTGAGGAACCGCCATACTGTTTTCCATAGCGACTGTACCAATTTACATTCCTGCCAACAGTGTAGGAGGGTTCCCTTTTCTCCACACCCTCGCTTGGCTGAATTTCTTTACTGTACAGATTAAGAAATGGAAAATGTGACTCTTAAGGATTGTGCACAAGTAAAACTGTGTAAAACTGTGAGTAGAATGCAGGCGACTGGGAAGTGGGACTTTCTCACCAAACCACGTGCTCTTCTTGCAGATCTAGCCTCAGTGATCTCAGCGTCTCCAGCATCATGTGCTTAGAGAATGTTCTCTGACTGATTGATTGATTACTAAAACACTCAGTGCTCCTGGCAAAGCAATTTTCACTCTGTGGAACACATTATCTTGACATATGATTGTCTCTAGAGCTTAGACTGGGGGAGCTTAGTATAATCTTCAGATCATTTAGCAATGTCTTGGAGCTACTGGACATGACATAAAGATCTAGGAAAAGTGCCTGCTATTGACAAGTGGAAAGGAGAGCGGGTGACTTGCTTTAGGGCATTTCAGGTTTCTTTTCTTATCTAAAGCAAGGGTAGGCAAATTACTACCTGCAGATCAAATTTTGCCCGCTGCTTGTTTTTATAAATAAAGTTTTATTGGGATATAACTGTCCTCATGTCAGTATGGTCTATGGATGCTCTCACGCTACGTTGGCAGGGTTGAGTAGCTGCAACAGGAACTGTATGGCTTGCTGACCCAAAAATATTTACTGTCTGGTTCTTTAGAGAAAACTGTCTGATCTTCCTGCATGTAAACCATTCAAGAGTGCTCCAGGCTGGATGTTATTATTCCCAGTTGCTTGCTCATCTGGATCCCCAATCTCACTACCCACAGTATATGTGGGGGATGGAACTCAACCATTTGACTCCCAAATTCATTGTCCTTTGACCGAATGCCCACAGGACAAAGTCCCAGTTCTCTAGCATGGGACAAACTCATCCAACTCTCCCTCCTGTAAGTCCCTCAGACCAATGGCTTTGAACTCCTTGCTGGTTTCCAAACATGCCTTGCATGTATGTATGTATTGAGATCTTTGTGCTTTTGAATTGTGGTGCTGGAGAAGACTCTTGAGAGTCCCTTGGACAGCAAGGAGATCAAACCATTCAATCCTAAAGGAAATCAACCCCGCATATTCATTGGAAGAACTGATGCTGAAGCTCCAATACTTTGGCCACCTGAGGTGAAGAGCTAACTCACTGGAAAAGACCTTGATACTGGGAAATATTGAGGGCAAGAGGAGAAGACTGCAGCAGAGCATGACATGGCTGGATGGAATCACCAAATCAATGGATATGAGTTTGAGCAAACTCCAGGAGACAGTGGAAGACAGAGGAGCCTGGCAAGCTACAGTCCATGGGGATGCAAAGAAATGGACATGACTTAGTGATAGAAAAACAAAATGGGATCTTTGTGAGTGACATATCCTTTTAGCCAAATCCCTGGTTTTCCTTCCTAAGTCCTGATGTATCATATATATATATATATATATATATATGTATTAGGATGTGAACCATTTTTAAAGTCTTTATTGAATTTGTTACAATATCATTTCTATTTTGTATGTTTTATTTATTTATTTATTTTGCTCCAGGGCATGTGGGATCTTAGTTCCTCAAGCAAGAATAGAACACATACCCACACCCCTCTGCACTGGGAGGCCAAGTCTTAACCACTGGACCAGCAGGGAAGTCCTAGTCCTGATCCATCTAAAATCTTACCTCCTCTGTGGCAGTTTTCTCTGATTTTGTCAGTTGAGTGAATAAGAATGAAAGCTAATATTACTGAGAGTGTCTCTGGTGGCTCAGATGGTAAAGAATCTGCCTGCAATGCAGGAGACCTGAGTTTGATCCCTGGGTCAGGAAGATCCCCTGGAGAAGGGAACGGTTACCCACTTCAGTACGTTTGCCTGGAGAATTCCATGGGTAGAGGAGCCTGGTGTGTTATAGTCCATGGTGTCGCAAAGAGTCTCACATGACTGAATGGCTAACACTTTCAACTGGGTATTTTCTTCAAGTTGTGGACTAGACTGTATGTTCTATTTGACTGTTTTAGCATGGCCCTCAGAAGTGGACACTGATATTCTCATTTCAAAGGGGCATGAACAGGTTGAGACAGCTTAAGTAACTTGACCACAGTCCAGAGTCAACAAGGTTCCATTCCAGGGCTTGGCCCTGGTCTGCTTGGTGTTTGAGTTAAGCTGTTACCACCAGACTCCATCTGCATCCCCTTTATGCTCCCCCTACTCCTCCAGCCCCGTCTGTATAGCATTTGCTCAGTCTGGGGTGACAGCATCTCCTGGAAGCCAGGAACTTCTGGGGGACAGGGAGCCCGTCCCCTTACAGTTGTGACCCTACACGTGAAATGACTCAGGAAAGTGTTTGCCCAGGGGATGACAGCATCGTGACTTCATCACACCAACCTTGAATTTCATCTAATTGCTCCGTGGGTAGTATTTCAATAGCATGTAGCAGTTTGGGGGAGCAAAGTTCCCTGCATTCCTTCCTGTTAGTGCCACCATCTTCCTGCCTTGGGTTGGATCATGCTCAGTGAATAACCCTGGCCTCTTCCCCACTTGGTGTTTCAATTTTTACTTGGTACCCACTCCTTTCTGTGCATTTCAAAAAGGTTCTTATGTTTCATCCATAATTGAGTAAAAGTTTGCAGCTGTGAATAAAGGATTGATTAAAAGTAACAACAGCAAAAATAACTCCCTTTTCGATCTGCCTTCCTCCAGAATATCCCCCAACTCCGATGAGACAATGCAGACAGTCTGTGATGTAAATCCACAGCATCTTATGGGTTTACTCAGATTCCAGAAAGGGAAACATGGCTATTTATCACAACAGTCAGTCCTCCACATATGAATGAGTTCCATTCCAAGAGCGAGTTTGTAAGTCCAGTTTGTTCGTAAGTCCAGTGAAGTTAGCCTATGTACCCAACTAATGCAATCGGCTATATACAATAATAGGTTTATAATACTTTTCACACAAATGATACACAAAAATCAAACACAAGAAATAAAATTTTTTCTTGCAGTAGAGCACCTTGAAAAGCACAGAAGTACAGTGCAGCAGCTGGCATACAGGGACTGGCATTGAGTGAACACACAGGAAGAGTTACTGCCGGGAGGAGGGAGAGGGGTGGGAGATGGTAGAGCTAAGGATTGTCAGCAACAGGAGACAGAGGACAAGCTTCAGGGTCGCTCATGCCTGATATTGATGGAATGCATGCTTGCACCTTTGAAAGTTTGCAAGTAGAAGGTCTGTAGATAAGGAATTCACTGTACTCGATGAATAACAACAATAACATCTTGACTCTTTCTGAAGTTGGCACACTTTATTTTGCATTTTATGTGTTGGGTGTAGAGGGGCATGGTCCCTGTGGTCCCATGATTCACAGCCAATGGGGAAATGCCACAGCCCCCCTGCAGCCAATTGTGATTAGGGAAGTGATCTCAGATGAAGGGTCCCATGCATCCTGGGGTGGGAGGCACAGGGGAGACTCCCCTCCACCTCTCCGGGAGAGGGTCGAGGGAAGGGAGCAGAAGTCGGACCTCCAGTGTTGGTTGGAGCTTGGCACAGTGGCTGGACCAAAGCTGCTGTGTGTAGATCAAGAGATGGAGTGGGGAAGATTCCAACTGAGGTCTCTGATGGCTCTGAATTCAGAGGGATGGTAGAGTGGGGTTTACCTCGGGCACACCAGGTCCCTGCTGAGGGCATCTGAAGGCCACAGAGAGGTGTGACCGTGCATTCCTGCCCTCCTCCAGTCCCCGCTTCCTGCTCTCATATACCTTCTCTCACCCAGCTCACTGTCTTAATTGATCTTGCTCACTCAGTCATGTCTGACTCTTTGTGACCCTCTGGACTGTAGCCCACCAGGCGCCTCTGTTCATGGGATTCTCCAGGCAAGAATACCGGTGTGGCTTGCCATGCCCTTCTCCAGAGGATCTTCCCAACCCAGGGACTGAACCTGTCTCTCCTGCATTGCAGGCAGATTCCTTATTGCTGAACCATTGGGGAAGCCCCACTGCCTTAGCTAGGGAAGATCATGTCTTCCTGTGTGTGTTAGTCGCTCAGTGGTGTCTGACTCTTTGTGACCCAATGGACTATAGCCTGCCGGGCTCCTCCATCCATGGGGTTTTCCAGGCAAGAATACTGGAGTGGGTTGCCGTTTCCTTCTCCAGGGGATCTTGCTGACCCAGGGATTAAACCTGCGTCTCCTGCACTGCAGGCACATTCTTTACCACTGAGCCACCAGAGAAGTCTGTGTCTTCCTGTGACTAAACAAGTGAAAGGCATAAAGAATCTTCTTGCCTCTGCTGCATTTTAATGGAGGCTCCAAACCACCGTTACCTAAAGGATGTGTCTGGGCAGCACGTTGGAAGATGTGGGATTAAGTGCTGCAGGAGCCATCTCAGCTGGGCTTTGTCTGCCCGAGTCTTCTCCTTGGTGCTGGAAAGGGCCAGAAAGTTCAAGATAGTTAGGATCTTGGCTGCACTTTCGGTGCGAGAGGGTGGTGGGGGCATATGATGATCAGCCTTGCCACCATAAACACCAGCCCTGCCACAACCCTGTGAAGAGCCAGGAAGCTGGTTTCACATTTTGCTTTGCTGGTATTTTGTCATGAGACCGGAGACAAGGGGTCCTCTTCCAGGGGTAGGTAGCCCTGTCTCACTCACATGTGTAAGGACAAAGCATCTTGGTGCACATGACCATGAGTTGAAGTGTGTTATAGATCCTTTGCCTCTTGTTTCAGGAGAAAGGAAAGGATGCAATGACCCAGGTCTGGGCTGGGTCCCAGCTGATGTGTCATCCTGCGTCTGGCCTCCCTCTGGGGTTTTCTCCTTGGTTTGGAGAGGGGACTAAGCATTTTTTGTTCAGTGTTCCTGGTCCCAGTGATAACAGGGGCTGTGAATTATGGACTCAGCAGCAAATGTTTTTAATCTTCCATGAAACAAAACCAGCGTGTGTTCTGCACCAGAGGCCGAGGCTGAGGGAGGAAGCCAACAGCTGCTCGGATCTGGCCAACTCGGGCTGACGTCAATGCGAGTCCGTCAAGGCCAAGGGCTCCACGCAGGAAGCTTCACAGTGATACCGAAAACAAATTTGCATTTTTTCCTTTCACAGGAACTCAGCGATGCCCTGTTCCACTGAGATGTTTTCACCAGCCCTTGCAACTAGTGTGTTGAATAAACCTGGCTTGAGGTGGACTGGGGGCTGCAACTTCAGGGTCTGTTTGCTCTTGCCGCTCTAAAACGTGTTCAGCGGGATTAATGTACCTTGGCTTGGGATGAAAACGCTGGCAGTCGCTGCCTTTTCTGCTCCTCTTAGGAAATAGTCTGTCCTAAGGTCGCTTTAAATGGAAAACAGTCTCAATTTGGAATTTGAAGGTCCAGGCCAAGATATTAGTCAAAACGCTCAACTTTGACATCCCATTCTTTTCCTGGCTCCAGTTTAGCTTGCTTAGGCCTGGAGGCTTGCTTTGGAGAGGGAGCTCCTCTGCTGGACTTCCGTGCACCCCCCCCCGCCCCAACCTCCCCAAGGTGGAAGCTGGGGTTCGGGGCAAGTAGCAGGCACAGGAGAGCCCTTACTTGAGTGGATGCTGTAGGGAGCCCAGTATGGTTTAAGCTGACCTTTCTCCTGGTGGAATTCTTTTAAGGCTCTGTACCTCTTTGACTTTAGAAGAGGGGAGACGTCCCTCTTCTGAGTGGTCCCTTGGGACATTTCCCTTAGGCTTTACCTCCAACTTCTTGCTGCTGGGGTCTCTGCCAGATGAGTTTGGAATGAAGCCATCCTGGTTCCCTCCTTGTGTGGTCCACACCTGGCTCTAACCTTCACACGTCATCTGCCCTGACAAACTCTTGAGGTGGAAGATGAGCCCAACCCAGGCGCTTGCTCCTGCTGCCACTACCTAAGCAGAAGTCACCTTGCCTATTCATTAGTTCTTGGTGGGTGCCGTTAAGACTTATCACAAACTTGATGGCTTAAAAGAAACATGATCTTCCACAATTCTGAGGACAGTAGTCTGAAGTCAGTGTGTGTGCAGGCACGCTCTGTTGCTTTAGTTGTGTCTGACTCTTTGCGACCCTGTGGACTATAGTCAGCCAGGCTCCTCTGTCCAAGGGATTCTCCAGGCATGAATACTGGAGTGGGTGGCCGTGTCCTCCTCTAGGGATCTTCCTGACCCAGGGATCGAAGCCAGGTCTCCCGCACTGCAGGCAGATTCTTCACCACTGAGCCACTAGGGAAGTCCCTGAAGTCAGTTTACCTAGCTGAAATCCAGTGTCAGGAAGGCTGAGCTCTTTCTGGAAGCTCTGGGAGAACATTGCTCTTTGCCTCCCTGGGTATCTGGCAGCTGCCAGCATTCCATGGCTTGTGGCCCCAGCACACCAATCTTGGCTTCTTTGGTCACATGACCTTCTTTGTGTGCAATTACGTTTCCCTCTGCTCTCTATTATAAGGACACATGTAATTGCATTCGGGCTCATCTGAATAATACAGATTCACCTTTCCAGCTCAAGAGCCTTAACTTAATCACACCGCAAAGACTTTTTCCAAATAAGGTCACAGTTATAGGTTCCAAGAATTAGACCTGACATCTGAGAGGGACTCACATGGTAAGCTCACCAAGTAGTTGGTGGAAACCCCCAACATGTTTGAAATGAGGGGCAGGTCCCCGCCTGACCTTCAAGAAACACTTTGTGCTTTCTCCAAAGTTACACTTCTCAGAAAACCCTCTCTTCAAAATCCTGTCTCTCAATGAGCTGATGGGTTATATTCTCAGGGTCAGTAGGCTCACATGCTGTGAAACTTGAGTGTTTCCTGTGAACACTTCTTGCTTTGGAATTTTACAGCAAAAGTAGTTTGACCTTCAAAGTGTCACTTTTAACATTCTGTTACCTTTGTGATGGAATGACTAGTTGTTGCTGCCTGGGGCCATGGCCTTCAAGGCTGTCCAAAGGGGCTAGAATCTAGCCTGCGCTCCGCCTGACAAGCCCGGCATGGATGCCTCCAACTGGCAAAGCGGGAGCTCGAGGCCCGCTTTGCCAGTTCACATGGCTGTGCTGTCCATGTTCAGCTCTCAAACAGTCCAGGGACTTGCCAGTGGGAGGTGCAGAGATGCCAGGGCTGCTATGTGGCATGGAACTCTGGTGACAAATGACACAGGCCACTTCCATCTTTGGGTTTCCAACTTGCAACCGTTGTGCTGAGCTAGGAATTTCCTATTCTGTGGGTTAGCAGATTGTCATTTGATAAGGGTTTCATGTTTGTGTGAACTAAGCTGAGATGGACAAGCTGGTCTGGAAAGAAAATGTATTACTCCTCAGCTCTCAGAAAGTGGGTCCAGCTTTTAGAGGAGACAGTGGAACAGATGTGTTTGGAAGGTTCTGGAATGTTTAGGTCATAAATACTTTTATGGCCTCCTTCCACCTTAGCAGTGAGGACAAGCAGCCTGCCTCTTGGCTGCTAGAATAGGGGATGGAAAATCAGAAGTCCTGGGATAAATTCCTAAAGACTTGGGTTGGCTGGTTAACAAGAAACCAGTTGGTTCACAGAGTTACCGGGAAAACTGCAATTAACAGAAGAAGAAGGTGACAGAAATCCCTGAAGATATTGTTCAGAGATTTCCCTGGAGGTCCAGTGGTTAAGACTCTGTGCTTCCACTCCGGGAGGTGGGGGTTCAATCCATAGTCAGGGATTGAAGATCCCACATGCTGCACGGTGAGGCCAAAAAGGAAAAAAAAGATATTGTTCAAAATGACAAAGACAGCAAAGGTTAAGCTTGCTCAAGGATTGATCAGTGTGCCTTTTTTTTCCCTATTACTAAAATATTTCTTTCTCCTTTCTCTTCTTTTTCCACTGAACCCCTTGCCCCCCTCACCTCCCACTGAAGATGGTAGAGAATTTGAGTCTTGTCATATTCTCTCCCAGCTGACCTTATTCTTGATTCTCAGAGGCTCAGAGGAGGGTCTGTTCTGAGCAAGTCCATCTCTTTGAAAAATCCTGGGGGGAAACTGAGGAAGGTTTGGGGCAGCCTTGGTAGCCAAGCTTTCGCCAGTGTTATGAGACCTGTTACCTGGTACCTTAGTGTGCTGGGCTGCCGGAATGAAGTGCCACAGGCTGGGCAGGCTTAATGTATGGAAATTCATTGTCTCATAACAGCAGAGGCTGGAAGTTTGAGATCAAGGAGTCAGCTGGGCTGCTTCCTTCGAGGCCTCTCTCCTTCCTCTGTCCTCATATGATCTTCCCTCCATGTGAGTCTGTGTCCTAATCTCTTCTTTTTTAATACTTATTTTTATCTGTTTATTTGGGCACATGGGATCTTTTAGCTGAGGCTTGTAGGATCTGGCTCTCTAACCAAGGATTGAACCCAGTGCCCTGCACTGGGAGCACAGTTTTAGCCACTGGACCACCAGGCAAGTCCTCTAATCTCTTCTTATAAAGACACTGTTCATATGGGATTAGGGCCTACCTTAAAGACCTCATTTAACCTAAATTATGTCTTTCTAAAAAAAATTATTTATTTTTAATTGACAGATAATTGCTTTACAATATTGTGTTGGTTTCTGCCATACATCAATATGATCAGCCCAAATTACCTCCTTAAAGATCCCATTTCCAAATAGAATCATTTTCTGACCTACCAGGTGTTAAGGCATCAACATATCAATGTTGGGGGACACAGATCAGCTCATAACACTTGGGAACCTCTGGACTCAGCTTCTCTAGACGAGACTGGATTGAATTCCTGAGAAGAAAGGGGTAAGGCCATACAACTCCATTCCTAGTCACAGCAGAATTCCACAGGCTTTTTCCTGATTCCTGCTCCAGCCTCCAAGCTGCTCCCCACAGCAGCCCCAAGTCAGAAACAGGCCTTTCTGATACTGTGCATCCTTCTCTGCCCCTTATAGACCCACCTTTTCCATAGAGGCCCCCTCCTTCTTAGGAAGAGGGGATCTCTGCAATTCCTGCCAATGGTCACAGTCAAGTAAAGAATAAATATGAGGGCTGACCTAGGGGGAAAGGAAACACATAGGGCACTGGACAGGGGTGTGAGAGGAAAGATTAGGGCTGACTACACATGGACATGTGACCCTCTGTGCAGTATTTTTAGTGCCAGCTTATAATATACCGCCGCCTCTAGCCCTCGTGACTTGTAGCCACCTGGTCCCAGTGGGCAGTGTGGTGCAACGGCCACAGGCCTGGGGGCAGTCAGACCTGGTTTGACTCATTTCTCCTCCATTGACTAGTTGTGTGACCTTGGCCAGTTTACCTAATCTTCTTGGGCCTCGGTTTTATCATATATGAGTGCGAAAGGAATGTTGGCCTCATAGCTTTGCTGGGAGGATTACTTGAAAACCATGCCTGAAAGCTGTTGGTATGTACTGAATTGGATCCCCCCAAATTCATACATTGACACCCTAACCCCAGCAGCTCAGAATGTAACTGTATTTAGAGATGGAGCTTTTTAAAGAGGTGATTAAGGTAAAATAAGGTCCTTGTGCTGAGCCCTAATCCAACATTAATGATGTCCTTGTAAGAAGAAGAAGAGATTAGGACAAAGACACAGAGGGGAGCCATGTGAACACACGGGGAGAAGGTGGCCTCTATAAGCCAAGGAGCGAGGTCTCAGAAAGAACCAGCTGTGCTGCCCTTGATCTCAGACATCCAGCCTCCAGAACTGTGAGGAAATGAACGTCCATTGTTTAGGCCACCTAGTCTGTGGTCCTCGGTTGCTGCAGCCCTAGCAGACTAATATTTCTGGTGTATAAACCACTTTCTTTCTTTTCTTCTGGTCCCTGTCCCCACTGCCCCCAGTTGAGCAGTCTTGGACTAATCCTGTCTGCTTTGACTGTATACTTTGTAAACTGTAGATGGGATACACACAGACAAAAGCTCAACATAGAATGCAAGGCACAGACCAAGCGGAAATAGAGGACTGGGTTAGAGAAACATCTGGCACCGTAGACAAACAGCACTTAAAAAATCACCTAAAAATTGGCTCCTTAGAAAAAGATGAAAGCTGTCTGTCGTGGTTGCTATCTTGGGTTTTTCAGAAGTTCCCTGTTGAGCCCCTCTGCCTATAGTTCTTTGGATCTGGGGCCCCTGTGGACTAATTCAGGAAAAAAACTTTGCAATATTGATTCTCCTAATTCAGGGACATGATACCTCTCTTCATTTGTTTAGTTCTTTAATATCTTTCAGTGAAGTCTTAGAATTTTCTTCCCTAAAGACTTACACATCTTTTTATGTCATACTTCTAAGCATTTTTTATTTTTTCATACTTTTAGAATTTTTAAAAACTGCATTTTTTTTTTTTTTTTTGCTGGAGTATAAAAACACAACTGGCTTTTATATTTAGATGTTGTGTCTAGGATTCTTATTATACTCATTAATTCTAATAACTTAAATGTAAATTTTTTAGTGAGATGCTTCTGTAGAAACCATATCATCTGCAAATAATAACAGAAAGGCTTCCTTTCTAAACCTCTTGCCTTTTATTTCTTTTTCTTGCCTTATTGTGTTGTCTAACATTTCCCACAAACGTTGAAAGCAAGTGGAGTTATCAGGCATCTTTGTCTTATTCCTAGTCTCAGAGGTAAAGCCTTCAACATTTTAGTTTCTTGTGTCTGCTGTAGGCTTTTTGTAAATATACTGTATTAGATTAAGGATGTTCCTTCTATTTGTAGTTTGCTGAGAATGTTTCTATTGCAAAATCATGAACAGATATTGAATTTTAAATAATACTTTTCCTGCATCTATAATCAAGATTTTTCCTCCTTGGATTTGCTAATGTAGTGAACTACTTTAATTTGTTTTCTAAAGTTAAACCAAACTTGCATTTTTAATTTAAATCCATCTTGGTTATCTTATGTTAGAATTTTCATGTATTGTTAGATTTAATTTGCTAATTTTATTTTTTATTTGCTTATTTGTTTTAAATATTTATTTATTTGACTGTGCGGGGGCTTAGTTGTGGCACAGAGGATGTTCGATCTTTGTTGTAGCATGTGGGATCTTTAGCTGTGGCATATAGGATCTAGTTCCCTACCAGTGGTTGATCCTAGGACTCCTGCATTGGGAATGTGGAGTCTTAGCCACTGGACCATCAGGAAAGTCCCTAATTAGCTAATTTTAAAAAAAGATTTAAAATTGAAATTCATGAGCAAGTTTGGCCTGTGATTTGGAGATTTTCTGTTTGCCTTTGCAGATGCTCTCACTGCCAAGTGGGATGGCCAGGTATGAGGATATGAGTGTCTTCAGTTACTCTCTGGTTTACAGTTGGGCTGGGCCAAAGGGGAGCCCTGGCAGGAGGTGGTGGGGGGAGTGAGGTCACTACAGACTGGCTGTGTCCTTTGATAGAAGGTCCTCTCAAAGCGGCCTACTTACTCTACTCCACGCTTTATCTTTTGGGGTTCTGATAACATCTCTCTTCCCTGTTTCCTATCCCAGGTACAAATGCCTTGTTTCCCTTCGACCACATGCTGTAAATAAGTCCTCCCCAGACCATCTTATTTCCTGCTGGGGCTTTCACTGATGCAGTTTTATAATCAAGTTTTACAATCAAGGCTATGATAGCTTAATAAAAGAAGATGAGGGCTTTTCCTTCTTTATCTATACTCTGGAATAGAACTGGTTCCTTGGTAGAAAATGTTAAAAGTTTGGTAGAACTTGCTGGTGAAACCATCTGGGCCTAGTCCTTTCAACTGGGAAGATTCAGTTCAATGTCATTAGTGGTTATTGAACTATTAACACTTTTCCCCCTCTAGGGTCAGTTTGGTAAGTTGGAAATGCATTTATTTGCAGACTTACTGGCCTTTATTTTTTACACTATCTTCTTATTAACCTTTTTTTTCCTATATAACATTTTAATTGTCACTTTAAAAATAATAAACTTTATTAGTTTTTAGAACAGTTTTAGGTTCACAGCAAAATTGACCCAAAAGTACAAAGGGTTCCTATATATCCACTCTCCCCACATTTGCTCAGCCTCCCTTCTTATCAACATCTCTCACCACAGTGCTAGGTTTGTTATAGTTGATGAACCTGCATGGCGTCATTGCCACCCGAAGTCTGTAGTTTACAATGCAATTCACTCTTGACGCTGTCCCTTCTATATGTTTTGACAAATGTATAAATTTCATGTATCCACCATTACAGTAACCCACAGAGTATTTTTCACTGCTCTACAAATCCTCTGTATTCTGCCTATTTATTACCACACCTTTCCCCTGCCCAAGCCCCTAGCAACTTCATCACTTTTCATTCTTAATCTTTTTTATTTGTATCCTTTCTTTCTTAAGTTTGTCAATTTTATTAATCTTTATAAAATTCAACTATCAGCTTTTAAAATTCTATTGTAATTGTAATTCTCTTTTATTTCATTAACTTCTCTTTATTATCTTTTTGTTTTTATTTCTTAGGGTTTATTTTAACTCTTTTTTTCCTAAGTTTAAAACTTGATTAGTTTTTCTGACTTCTTTCCTAAGGCAAGCATTTAAGACTACAAATTTCTATTTAAGTGGCATTTTAGCTGTGTCTTGCAAAATGTCTTCTATTTCTATATGGTGTTTGACTGAAATATCTCCTAATCTCAGTTTTGATTTCTTTTTTGATCTATGAGTTATTTAGAAGAACATCTAAATATTTTAGCTTTTCTATTTATCCTTTTATTATTGATTTTTAACTTCATTGCATTCTAGTTAAAGAATTCAGTTTGTAAAATATTAAACTGTAATAATTTGTTG
>SJYC01064957.1:0-64261 GCA_006408675.1 Madoqua kirkii
ACAGGGAATATTCCTATATTTCTTATTTCTATTGTGTTAGTAGTTAACCTTACACATTTAACATGTGAAGTTAATTATTATCTTTTCCTTCCTCTGGAATAATGTGAAACCTTAGAACACCTAAATTCCCATCATTCTCTCCAGATGTATGTGGTATTATTGTCAGGTATTTTAGTTCTGACTTGTTTTACTTTAATTGCACAAATGAAACATAATTATCATTGTTTTACACCATATCTTTTTATTTAATGTTTTTGTTGTTCATTTACTCTTGCATTCAGATCTTCCTCTTCTGGGATCATTTAACTGAGAGTCTGCTTGATTTGAATTGTCTAAAAATGCTCTTTTTCCGTCTTCTTCTTGAAAAATATTTCCCATTTTGGTTGGGCATACAAACAGAAGTGGGTTAAATTTCTTTCCCTCTGTTGACAGAGGAATGGCATTTGGAAACAACTGTTCTTTATCGTTTGGGATTTTCTAGGTCAGCATTTAAATGTCTATTTCCTACACAACTCATAAATACATTTTCCTCATTTTTTTCAGACAATAACTGAAATACTGATTGAAAATTTTTTTCACAAATATTTTTTTCACAATTGTTGCAAAAATGCAATCCTGCACTTTTTGCAGTTGAATTTTTTAGACTCTGCTTATCACATTATGACAAGGCTTTATCCACCTTCTCTGTGTGTAGCTTATTTCCATCTTAAAGGTTTATGAGCAGAAGTTAGTAATTTTAGAAGGACGTGACCAGGATAGCAGACCCTGAGCTCATCTCCTCCCATGTGTACACCAAAATTACAACTGTTTACAGAGCAACTATTGATGAGAATGACCTGAAGACTAGCAGAAAATATTTTCCACGACTAAAAATATAAAGAAGGAACTACAACAAGAGGGGTGGGGGATGCAATATAGTCAAGACCTATGTGGGAGACCCGCAAGTAGGAGGGTCATCACAATGGCAGAGAGCAGGGGGTCTGCGCCCCACATCAGCACCCCCAGCCCAGGGGTCTGGCACTGAGCAGACAAGCCCCCAGAACATCTGGCTTTGAAGGCAGGAGAGCATGAGGACAAGAGGGGTGGAGGGCTGTGGGAAACGGAAACTCACTCTTAAAGGGCACAAGCAAAAATCTCTCATGCTCCAAAACCCAGCACAGAGGCAGTAATTTGAGGTGAGCCTAGGTCAGATCACCTTGGAGAACCTCCTGGAGAGTCAGGAGGCAATGAGGACTCCCCTGGGGGACAAGCGCTGGCAGCAGCCACTCTGGGGAGCTTGTTCTACCACAAGGAAACTGGCGCTGCAAACACCATTTTGCAGCCCTCCCACCTGCCTATTGGGCTTCCTTGGGGACTCCAATGGTAAACAGTCCACGTGCATAGCAGGAGACCCAGGTTAGATCTCTGGGTTGGCAAGATCCCCTGGAGAAGGAAATGGTAACCCACTGCAGTATTCTTGCCTGAGGAATCCCATGGACAGAGGAGCCTGGAGGGGTACAGTCCCTGGGGTTGCAAAATCGGACACAACTTTGTCTTAATACACACACTCTCTCTCTCTCTCTCTGTCTCTCTCCTTTCCTCTAGCCTATTAGCACCAGAGGCTTATCTTTCCTCCAGTTGAGTAGCACCAATTACCAATCCTGGGACCTCTTAGGTCAAGAGGTCAGCTGTGTGGGGACCCAGCCCTACCCACCAGCAGGCCCAGGATGTGAGCCTGCTCACCAGTGAGCTGGTACTAGTACTGAAATCCCCAGGCTTTACTACCAGCCATCCTGGGACCCAACCCCATCCACCAGCAGGCTGAAACCAGTCTCAGACACCCCACTCTGTCACCAGGACCCCATAGCCAGTTGCTCTGGGACCTAGCCCTGCCCACCAGTGGGCTGACATCAGCAGTGAGCTATACAGCCAGCTGCACTGGGACCTGGTCACACTCAGCAGAGTGGTGGGAATCACCTAGACTCAACAGAAAAATGAAAAAGAATTTAAGAGACCTCTGAGACCACATCAAACATACTAACATTCACATTATAAGGGCCCCAGGAGAAGAGAGAGAAAAGGACAGAGAGATTATCTGAAGATAATAGCTGAAAACGTCCCTAATCTGGGAAATGAAACAGACACTGAGGCCCAGGAAGCAGAGAGAGTCCTGATCAAGAGGTCCACATTAAGAAAGATAATGATTTAAAATGGCAAAAATTGGGACTTTCCTGCAGATGCAGTGGTTAAGACTCCCTGCTTCCAGTGCAGGGGGCATGAGTTTGATCCCTGGCTGGGGAACTTAAGATTCTGCATGCCATGCTGTGCTTAGTCATTTTTTGCAATTGCATGGACTATAGCCCGCCAGGCTCCTCTCTCCATGGGGATTCTCCAGGCAAGAATAACAGAGTGGGTTGCCATGCTCTCCTCCAGGGAATCTCTCCAACCCAGGGATCGAGCCCAGGGTCTCCCTCATTGCAGACGGATTCTTTACTGTCTGAGCCACTAGGGAAGCCCTGCCATGCCATGCTGCTGCTGCTGAGTCTCTTCAGTCGTGTCCGACTCTGTGAGACCCCATAGACGGCAGCCCACCAGGCTCCCCCGTCCCTGGGATGCTCCAGCCAAGAACACTGGAGTGGGTTGCCATTTCCTTCTCCAATGCATGCAGGTGAAAAGTGAAAGTAAAGTTGCTCAGTCATGTCCGACTCTTAGCGACCCCATGGACTGCGGCCTACCAGGCTCCTATGCCCATGGGATTTTCCAGGCAAGATTACGGGAGTGGGGTGCCATTGCCTTCTCTGACCATGCCATGCAGTTTGGCCAAAAAAAAGGGGGCGGGGGCAACAATTAAAAATAGAAACTCTTTTCTTTCAAGGAAAAAGCAACTAGTTACATACAAGGGAACTTCCATAAGACTGCGAGCTGACATTCCAGAAGAAGCCTTGCAGGCCAGAAAGAAGTGACATAATATTCAAAATGATGACAGGAAAAAAGCTGCAACCAAGAATACCCTACCTGGCAAGCCTATTATTCAGATTTGAAAGAGAGATAGAGAGTTCTATAGACAAGCAAAAGCTGAAAGAGTTCAGCACCTCTAATCTGACTTTTCAAGAAATGTTAAAGAGATTTCCTTAAGCAGAAAAGACACAACTAAAAATGTGAAATTATGAAAGGAAAAATCTCATTGGTAAAGGCAAGTGTACAGTAAGAGTGGTAGATCAACCACTCATAAAGCTAGTGGGAAGATTAAAAGACAAAAGTAGTCAAAATCACCCCTACTTGCAATAAGTAGTTAAGGGGTACACAAGTGTGATGTCAAAAACATTAAACACGTGGTGGGGGAGTAAAAATGCAGTGTTGTTAGAATGCATTAGAATTTAAGAGATTATCAACTTAAAATAATTATATAATGTGTGTGTGCTCAGTCATGTCCGACTCTTTGAGACCCCATGGACTGTAGCCCTGCCAGGCTCCTCTGTCCGTGGGATTCTCCAGGCAAGAATACTGGAGTGGTTTGCCATTTCCTTTTCCAGGGAATCTTCCCGACTCAGGGATCGAACCCTTGCCGCTTGTATCTCCTGCTTTGGCAGGCGGATTCTTTAGCACTACCACCCGGGAAAACCAAGATAATAAAAAACATGTTGATATATATACACCTCATAATAACCCCAAACTAAAAACTGTAATTATACACACATACACACAAAAGAGAAAGGAATCCAATATAACACAAAAGATAGTTATCAAATTATGAGAGAAAAGAGCAAAAGAGGAAGAAAGGAAGGAAAGAGAACTACAAAACAACCAGAAAACAATTAACAAAAATATTGTAATTTTTAAAATGTGCTTTTACTGTGATAAAAGTCACATAATCTAAAACATGCTACTGTAACCATGGTTTACAGTTTAGTGGCACTAAGTACTGTTGTGCAACTTTTACCATCATCCATCTCCCCAAATTTTCACCTTCCTAAACTGAAACCGTCCCCGTTAAACCCTAGCTCCACATCTCTCCCTGCACTCCACTCACCCCTGTCCCCTGACATCTACCAATGCACCTTCTGACTCTCTGACTTTGACTGTTCCAGGTATCTTGTATAAGTGGAGTCAACACCTAACGTACACTGGAATGCAAAAATATTAAATATTTGCTTTCAACCATTAGCATAATTTCAAGAAGATAAAAGGTCTATTTATCCAGATATTTACCATTTCTGTTGCTCTTCCTTCGCTTTTGATATTCCAAGTTGCCTTCCGATATCATTTCCCTATATCTGAAAATTTTATTTACTGATTCCATGTCATTGGGTCTGCATCCTTAGTTGGGGTTGGAGACATCTGTGAAGCAAGAAGGACTTCACTCATCCCCAGGTTCCTGCAGTTTTGCACTTGGGCCTCCTGCCTCCCCTTCCTTCTACATGCTCCTCTTTGCAAGCAAGCCCTCCCGCTGGACTTCTGCTACTTGATATTCTGAGACAGTCCTTACCTTGTGTAGGTTCATTTGTATTTAAGTCCTATATTTAACTGGCTTCCCTTTAAAAGAGTTTCAAGTTTTAGAGGTCAGCTGGTGTTATGGACTGAATGCTTGTGGCCACCACCCCCCTAGTTCATAGAAGGAAACCCTAACTCCCAGTGTGATCATATTAGGAAATGGGGCTTTGGGGAGGTGGTTTGGTCTTGAGGGTAGAGTCACAATGCTGGGATTAGTGTCCATATAAAAAATATCCTTTCTTATATCCTAGAGAGAGATTCTAGACAGATATCTCATTTTGCCATGTAAAGACACAGAGAGAAGGTGGCTGTCTGTAAGCCAGGAAGAGAGCCCTCACCAGAAACTGACCATGCTGGTATCAGGATCTTGGAAAGGTCCAGCCTCTAGAACTAGGAGAAATAAACATGTAAGCCCCTTGGTGTGTAGCATTCTGTTACAGCCATGCTGATTGAGGCAGATAGGTGGGCATTTTTAGCTGGAAGACTTGCCTGTGGCCATTGACCCCAGGTACACATAGGCGAATCCTTGTCTCCGTGAGCACAACTGTGTCAGTCTGCTCACTGCCTGAACAGAATGCCAGATAGTGGCTTAGACAACAGAAATTGTCTCCCAGTTCAGGAGGTCAGAAGTCCAAAGTCAGGGTGTCTGCAGGTTTGGTTTCTTCTGGGGCCTCTCTCCTTGGCTGGCCGACGGCCGTCTTCTCTCTGTGTCCTCACATTGCTTTTCCTCTGTGATGTCTGTGTCCACCTCATAGTATATTAGGGCCAGCTCTCATGACCTTATAACTTAATTATGTCTCTGAAGACCCTACTTCAAATATAGTCATATTTTGAGGTGCTTTGGCATAGGACTTCAACATATGAAGTTTAGGGAAACATGATTCAGCCCAGCCATTTTCCTTAAACGCTGAATGGAGAAACAAGACACAAGTCTTGATGTCTAAGAAGCTTGTAAACAATATTTGTTGGTTTGAAAGCATAAGAGCAAAGGGATGGTGGTGGACTGGGTAGGGGGTGTGTGCCTGTGTGCATGCGAGTGTGTGCCTGTGTGTGTGTGTTCGGGGGTTCCTTCCAAACTAATACGATAGAATTGAGTTGGCACCCAGCATGAGAGAGACCCCCTTGAGGTCTGTTGTTTAGAGACACATTTTAAAGCATACTTTCATTTGCTTAACATTTCCTTTTCAAATAATAGCTAAAAATATTAGCATCCAAATAGGGTAAAACCTTATGTGATCAATTTACTCTTCATACCAATCCCAAATTATTTATTACTGTTATTTTAATTTTATTTTTTAACTAAAAATACTTATTTCCTTATTTGATTGCACCGGGTCTTTCTCAGTTGTGGCACATGGGATCTTGATCTTCACTGCAGCACGCAACGCTTCTGGCATATGGGGTCTCATTCCCTGACCAGGGATTGAACCCAGGCCCCCTGCCTTGGGAGTGCAGAGTCTTAGTCACTGGATCACCAGGGAAGTCTCCTTTTACTGTTATTTTAAAAAATATACCAGTTGAGTAAGAAGTTAAAGGAATAGTATATCAGAGCTGCAATCAAATAGACTTTGGAATAGTCCTTCTTTGCGGTTGGTTATTATAAACAGATCTCTACTGAAAACCTTATTTTGAAACTCAAGTTAGGCAGTCATTAACATATTCATTTTCCTGTAATTCATGGAAAATAATCAGTGGACTTCATACGAGATTATTTCTTTCATTTCCCAAAGGGCCTGTTTTCCTTTATACTTGTGTATTGAGCACTTATTATGCAATAACTGTGACATGATCTTACCCTCAAGAAAGTCAGTCTCATGGGGCAGACAGACAAGTAAGTTGGTGATGAGACAAGTCATGGACATCCTAGGACACAGCCAGAATGCAAAGGAGGATCTCTTCTTTCATACCAGGGGGGTCAAAGATGGTTTGGTGGAGAAGGACAGTAGGAACTGGAAGATAATAGGAGGATGGAAGAGGGTATGATTTTGGGGGAAGGGGCTGAGGTAAAGTCAGAAGTTATCTCTAGATCCATCTACATTACTGCAAGTGATATTATTTCATTTTTTCCCATGGCTGAGTAATATTCCATTGTGTACGTGTACCACTTGTTAATCCATTCATCGGCTGATGGACTTTTTGTTTGCTCCCATGTCTTGGCTTTTGTAAATATTGCTGCAGTACACGTTTGGGTGCCTGTGTCTTATAGAGTTCTGGCTTTCTTCAGACATATGCCCAGTTGCAGGATTGCAGGATCATATGGTATCTCAGTATGATCTTTACCTTTTAAACCCATCTCCTTTCTACTCTCTCTAGTGGCCGTTACCAGTTAACATCCCACCAACAGCAAAGAAGGGTTCCCCCTTCACCACCACCTCTCCAGCATGGGCCAGACTGTGTCCAACATTGTACCTGGCAGCTTTTCACCACGGCCACTGGTTAGTCCTTGACTGTTTTGATCTCCTCTGTGTCTATCCCATTCTTCTGTATCACCTCTAACAGTATCACTTTCCTCAGGTGCTAGGGCAACCTGAGTGTCCAGAACTGGCCACTCAGCATATTCTGATCCCCTGAACCCAGTAAGGGCTGAGCATGTTGACACAAACTGGTTCAGTGAGACCCAACCCAAGGCTTTTACTGGAGTGTCTTTCCTCTGGGCTCTCAGGCAGAATGTGAAGTCACAGGTGAAATCACCTGCCCGAGGTTGAGTCCTACAGAGCAGACATTTCCGAGGTTGATGATGAGGAAAGACCACAGTTGGAAGCTGTGGTTGTGGAAATGAGTGTGTAAGTGGAAATGTGTGTGTAAGAGGAGGGAGCAGGGTATCCGGGGCCAGCCTGTGTGCATGTTTAGTCACTCAGTCATGTCTGACTCTTTGCTACTGCATGGACTGTGGCCCACCAGGTTCTTCTGTCCATGGGATTCTCCAGGCCAGAATACTGGAGTGGGTTGCCATTTCCTCCTCCAGTCTGGGGTCAGAGGATGCTGCAAAAATACTCTGCAGCTGGACGCAAGTGATTGGCAGTTCCAGGTCCCTCGGTACCCCTTCTTCCCCTTTGACTGCAACGCCCCAGAGAGCCCTCAGGCCTTGGCCGCCTCCCGCAGGAGAGCAGAGGCTGGGAGGCGCTTGTGCACAAGGACAATAGGAACAAAGACGGCTTTCAGGCCAGTGTTTGCATCTCTGCCTCATCGTCTAAGAGAATTAAAAACAAACCTCCCCAGTTGTTGGAGAGTTACGTTGCATGACTAAGGGGGTGATTTACCGATGGGGATAAAACTTCACTAATGGGTTCCAGTGACTTCAGTACATCAAGAAAGGAAGACTTGCTCCCAAGATCCCTGGTCTTCTTCGGGGAGGCCGTGGTCACATAAATCTCAGTGACCGTCCAGGGGCGTGAGCTGCAGGAGCGCTGGCCCGAGGGGAGCTGATTCAGGAGCAGTGGAGGGGCCTGGAGCCAGGGAGCCGCCGGGGCCCCTCTTAGCCCGCCTCCCCACCTGGAGCATCCAGCTGCTGCTCTTCTGGGGCTCTCCATTTCTCTGGGGCTTTGCCAGCCTGGCCCAAATCTCCATCTTGGCCTTCCATGACTCAACCAAAGCACTGTGCCTTCCATCCCCGCCCCGGGGGTGCCCCGCGTGAGGAATTTGTTCATGACTAAGGGGGTGATTTACCGATGGGGATAAAACTTCACTAATGGGTTCCAGTGACTTCAGTACATCAAGAAAGGAAGACTTGCTCCCAAGATCCCTGGTCTTCTTCGGGGAGGCCGTGGTCACATAAATCTCAGTGACCGTCCAGGGGCGTGAGCTGCAGGAGCGCTGGCCCGAGGGGAGCTGATTCAGGAGCAGTGGAGGGGCCTGGAGCCAGGGAGCCGCCGGGGCCCCTCTTAGCCCGCCTCCCCACCTGGAGCATCCAGCTGCTGCTCTTCTGGGGCTCTCCATTTCTCTGGGGCTTTGCCAGCCTGGCCCAAATCTCCATCTTGGCCTTCCATGACTCAACCAAAGCACTGTGCCTTCCATCCCCGCCCCGGGGGTGCCCCGCGTGAGGAATTTGTTCCTGATATTCAGCTGACATCCTCCTTTTCTTTCCATTTCATTCCCATGACGCTTATAGAACTGCTACTCCCTGGGGCCATCGCTGACTATTTCCTCTCTCTTTGGGCCGGCTCCTTCTCCCATGAGCGGTACCCACCCGGCTCTGCCAGTGTGACCCGCCAAGGCCCTCACTTGCTCGTCTAGCTCATTAATCATCTTTGTTGCTTTTCTTGGGAATTTTCTCTGAGTCGTTTGCTAGTTTCCTGGACAGAAGAACACAGCACAGCTGCTACTTTCACAGGCGCAGTAGAGAAGAGGGCTCTTCTGTCTGGTCAAAAAATAGCCCCTCCGGAGCACGTCCTGGGTGACTGCACCTGGGGCTGAGCAGAAATGCTCCCAGCTTCCGGGGAACTGTGTCTGCTGGATCTGTCTGGGATTCTTTCCAAGCCAAGGTTTTACATTCCACCCCACCCTCAGTATTAAAAAGAGCTTCATTATGCAAAGGTGGCTCAGTGGTAAAGTATCTGCCTATTAATGCAGGAGACACAAGAGGTGCGGGTTCGATCCCTGGAGGAGGAAATGGCAACCCACTCCAGTATTCTTGCCTGGAAGACTCCGTGGATAGAGGAGCCTGGCGGGATACGGTCCATGGGGTCACAAAGACTTGGACATGACTGAGCTACTGAGCACGCATCTTATAAAGCAGGCCCAGGGCAGGGACAAAGGAAACACTGTTGAGAGAAAGCCAAGGGTGTGATAGTGGTCATTCTGCAAGAGATATCTTCTCCAAGTCAGGGCCCCAGGGCTAGAACCATGGGACCAAGGCAGCCAGGGATAGGGAGAACATAGGGCCACCCTCTTTTGGTTATACGATCTGGCTTGCAGGATCTTAGTTCCCCTGCATGTATGCTAAGTCACTCAGTCATGTCCAACTGTTTGAGACTCTAAGGACTGTAGCCAGACAGGCTCCTGAGTCTCCAGGCAAGAATGCTGGCATGGGGTTTTGTGTCCTCCTCCAGGAGATATTTCTGCTCAGAGATCTCTTACACCTCCTACATTGGGAGGTGTGTTCTTTACCATTAGCACTACCTGGGAAGCCCCTCAGTCCCCCTACCAGGAATCAAACTTGTGCCCCAGCAGTAACAAGGCCAAGTCCTAACCACTGTAACACCAGGGAATTCCCAGGGCCTCCCCTCATTTGACAAGTGTACACAGTGCTTGGGGTTATTTACCCTTAGAGCAGGTTTAAAAAGTAATCAGGGCCTTAGAGTCAGAGTAAGGCGGTGTTGTTACTCAATACCTGTGAGATCCTGGCAAGTCCTTTCGCTTCACTGGGCCTTAATGACTTACCAGAAAGGATGGGCAAATATTGATGATGATGGTGATGATGATGGTTCAATAAATCCAGTGGAAAAGTGATGTCCACTCCCATCTCTCCTTGGCTTGTAGTCGTCTCAAGTGTGCCCATCTGGCCCCAAAGAACAAGACTGAGCGTTACTTTTCCGTCCTCGCCGGGGTTTCTGGGTTCCACTAGGGCTTATAAATGTCTATGGGATGTTTTGGATAGCTTAGCAATTTGGCACTGAGGTTAGGGGCCTGGAAGTCCTAGGAGGAAGTTGATCCAGCTCAGGGGAAGGCAAGGAGTCTCACACTCCATCCTGGTGGGGTTCTTACTAGAGCCAACTGCCTTCCCTTCTCAGAGCTGAGCTTGGCTCTCTGGTCTTGGCTCAGCACAGTCACACAGTTGGGTCTGACTCTTTGTGACTCCACGGATACAGCATGCCAGGCTTCCCTGTCCATCACCAACTCTCAGAGCTTGCTCAAACTCTTGTCCACTGAGTCAGGCGTGCCATCCAACCATCTCATCCTCTGTTGTCTCCTTCTTCTCTTGCCTTCAATCTTTCCCAGCATCAGGGTCTTTTCCAGTGAGTCAGTTCTTCGTATCAGTTGACCAGAGTATTGGAGCTTCAGCTTCAGCATCAGTCCTTCCAGTGAATATTCAGGACTGATTTCCTTTAGGATGGCCACTAGAACACACCTCAGACACTTGACCTCATCCTGCTCCTTGTCCCCTGGCACTGCCTTCAGAACTTCCAGGATCCTCAACTATCTCTGGTCCCCCAAACCTGGTGACTGACTCCTTTCTCCATCCTAGGCCCCTCCCTTTCCACGTCTCCCACAACAAAAGCATATTGTATGGTGCCCACTGCCCACCAAAGTGGCACCTACACCCTGGGACCTTGTTTATTTTCTTGGAAGATGAGAAGGCCCTGATGCACAGTAAAGTCAGGGAGGAAGACTGTTTTCATTCCTTCCAAATGCCTCCCTGTCTCCAAGAAGAGACAGAAGGGCTTTGGGCTAAGGGAATGTATATGCCACACTGACCTCACATGGTTTTTGTGAGACTCAGCTGAGATAATATATGTAAAAAATGCCTCTTAAGCACACACAAAAAATGACACAAATATGAGTTGCTGTTATTTCTTCAGTACAGAGACACTTAAAAGTAGCCTAGAGCCCTGGGTCCTGCAGCTAAAAGCAGTCTGGAATTTATCAGGCGTTTGTAGAGCTGGTCACAAAAGAATTGAGACCTTCTTTTGAGAGGTGGTAAAAGAGGAAAACTGCCATTTTTTCCAAAGTGTATAACATAGGTCTCTAGTGGTCTCGTGGTGGGATTTGTCTGGGTGTGGAATGCACAGTATTTGTCTCAACACCCTTGTGACTGACCATAGTCTTGAATTATGAAAGGCTGTCTAAACATTGCTTTTGTGCTTAATGTAATTGTGTTGGTTCACATAAGGGAGCCTTTTTCTAATAGGTGGAAATTTTTGCTGTTTAGAGTTGTAGACATTTTTTATGGCATTGTTTACAATGGAATGTGATTTACAGGCTAGAAAAGAAGACTTGTGCTCCTATTAATATCTGTCTTAAATTCATCTCTATTTTCTCCACTCTGTGATTTTTAAAGACTTGTCTGCAAAATCTGATTCTGGTATCACCACCAGCCATTTCAGAGCCGGTCTCAACTGGCTTCTTGCAAACACATCCTTTTTTTAGGACAGTTGGCTTCTCCCTGGGTGTTACGGGCTCAGTGTCTAGACTGAGGATTCATGGCGGCTTTTCCCCACCGCATACTCCACACTCCATTCCCGCCCCCTGCCCATGCCCAGTTCTCACAGCCATTCCTTGGATAAATATGCTCCTTCTCTACAGCGGACTCTTTATCCCCTCAATGTCCAAGGAAACTGATTCATCACACTGAGGTTTCTGTCTGGGAACTGCTTCCAGACAACCCAAGCCATGTCCTAGCCTATGTGTGGGGTCTGGGTTTGGGTCTGGCCCTTCTCTTCCTTTGTTTTGCTTCATTTCTGGCATGTGGTCCCTCGTCTCTTTCTGCCCCATTATTTCACATAATTCCATGCCCAGCCTCAGGTTTACGCCAACCAAACTTCTTGTTGGTCATTGCCCTGCAAAGCGTTTCAAAGCCAGTGCTAGGTGTTCAGGCACATGTAACCCTTCTCTGAGTCAAGTGTGCTCAGGCCAAAGGGTGAATCTGTGGGCGTAAATAGGAATAAACCAGGGGCAGCTGGATTTCAGTCATTTGTCTTCCTGTTTCAAGTCAGTGGTATTCAACAATCTTGGTGGCATTTTTAGGGGCTTTGATGATGGAAGGAGAAGTGTTTCTTTCCATTTCGGAAAATAACTGCTTAGTTCACTCTGGAATTAATTTTTCCTGTCCAATTATTTTTAATCAAATGGCCTTGTGAAGAAACCACTGTAAACTTGTTTAATAACTCTTCTGTTGTGCCTCTGTGGTTTTTTCAATGTTCAGAGAAGTATTTCATCCCTGTAAGGAGTCCCGACAAGAATTTTCGGAGGATTAACAGGGACCAGGTTGTAAATTGGAGATGGAACATTCATCATGGAGGAGGGGCTGTTGACAGATTTAGAAGCTCTCTTGTAAAGAGGGAAACACTGGATGCTCTTTTTTTGTGGAGTCAGGGTCTTATATCTGGTAAAGACTTCTTGATAAATAGTGGAGCAGCTGAGAATTCAGATAGCTAGGGGTAGGCAGAGATAGCGCAAGATATTCACAGGTCAACAGAGGAACATTCAGGAGACAATTCTTTCAACGGGCAGCTGGCAGCAAGCTTGGGAAGAATAGCTCAGCTCTGAGAATACATCTCGGACAATATGGCAATACCTGGGCTCAAGATTCTTTAGATTCTTAGGAGATGAAGGAGATGAAATCTATGTCCCTCTTCTTGACAGACTTGAGACTACTCTAACCAGGAAGGTATGGGGTGAGTGACACTGTACGACTTCTGAAGCTGGGTCACAAAATGTGATGCAGCTCTGTTTTGTTTGCTGGGACAATGCTTTTGCATCTCTGTAACCAAGTGAGAAGTCTGACTCTTCCGTGGCTGCCATGATGTGAGGAAGCCAAGCCACACAGAGGTGGCTTCCATGTGGACACAAGCAGAGGATAAAGAAGGCTGAGTGAAAAGAATTGATGTTTTCAAGCTGTGGTGCTGGAGAAGGCTCTTAAGAGGTTCTTGGACTGCAAGGAGATCAAACCAGTCACTCCTAAAGGAAATCAGTCCTGAATATTCATTGGAAGGACTGATGCTGAACCTGAAGCTCCAGTTCTTTGCCCACCTCATGTGAAGAGCCAATTCATTGGAAAAGATCCTGATGGTGAAAAAGATTGAAGGCAAAATGGGTAAGGGGTGGCAGAGGATGAGATGGTTAGATAGCATCACTGACTCAATGGACATGAATTTGAGCAAACTCTGGGAGATAGTGGAGAACAGGGGAGCCTGGCATGCTATTGTCCATGGAGTTGCAAAGGGTCAGACCTGACTTAGTAACTGAACACACACAACATACAGACCTTCTGGTCTACAGTCCCAGTCTTTGAGATGGACCAAGCCCAGATGCCAGATACGTTAGTGAAGCATTGAGTTGATTTTAAAGCCTGGATGTTAAGTCACCATCAGCCTTTGAGTCTTCCCTGTTGAGGCCCCAGACATTAACCCACAGAATCCATGTGCATAATAAGATCGTTACACAAAGCCACTAAGTTTTGGGGTAACTTGTTAATGCAGCATAGAAACTATAATAGGCAACCTGTAAATGGGAGAAAAATAAAGCAAACTAAAGGATGCAGGCTCTAGAGCACAAAGGCTCAGTAGGTGTGCTACACAGACTTGGTTGCCCCGGGGCATGTGGGGTCTTAGTTCCCTGACCAGAGATTGAACCTGCATTTGAAGGTGGATTCTTAGCCACTGGACCACCAAGGAAGGCCTATGGGAGGCAGATATTTTGGATAGGCTCTCAGAACAGGTCTCTGAGGAGCTGACATGTAAGCAGAGAGTGGAATGATGTGGGTGTGCAGGTTCACAGCTTGGGGGAACAGAGCCTGGTCCTAGGGAACAGCAAGTGCAAAGGCCCTGGCAGGGAGCGAGATTTCACTAGGGACAGCACCATGGCCTCAGAGAGCTGAGAGTGAGGTGAGCCATAGGAAATGAGAGGGAGCCCCACAGAGGGCTTTGCGGGCCATAATGAAAGGTTTGGGTTTTATGGTAAGCCAGTGTGAGGTTTTGAGCAAGGGAATATTCTCTGCACTCACTCCCTCATTGATTGTGTCCAGTCTTGTGACTTCAAATAGCTTCTATATGCTAATGATTTTGAAATATTTATTTCTAACTCGGACCTCAGTTTTGAATTCCAGATTCTTTATATGGCTGCCTGCTCAGCTCTCCACATAGATTATTAATAGATAATTAAAATGTCATATGTACAAACTATTGAGCTTATTTCCTGCCCCAAACCTCTTCCTCCCACAGTCAACATCACCAATGACAACTCCATCCTTCTAGTTGCTCAGGTCATCCTTGACTCTGTTCTTTCTCTCACATTTCTGTCTGATCCATCAGTAAACTCCACCGGTTCTGTTTCCAGTCAGTTTTCCCTTCTTCCATCCTCACCTTCTTTCCATATATTCTGCTGACATAATGTGTGGATGTTGAAAAATCGGAAACAATCTGATTCTCCTTCCCTTGTTAGTAGCTTGGTTCCCCTGCCCCTTGGATTTCCAAGAGATTTTATATGCATAAAATAATCTCGGGACCAGATTTTTAAAGTCTAGAAATTTTTACCAGAATATGTTTTGGCATTACTTGTTCTGGGTTCATTTTGACTTTATATTTGTAGTTGCAAGCTTTGGATATTTAATTTTTAGCATTTAAAATTATTCTTGAATTATGGATTTTAGTTTTGATTCTGTTCCTTGCTTTGGTTGTCTGAATTAGGAACTTCTGTTATATTACGTTGGATCTTCTTTGCCTGTCTTCTATACTTGTTACTTTCTCTCGAACCCCTTTTCATTCTTTCTTCATTTCTTTTGACATAATTTTTGCCTTAAAATTTTCTGTTTCCATTATCTGCTGGATTTATGCACTCTTTATACTATTATAATCTGTTTCTACTCCCAAGACTTCTGACCACACATATGGGTTTTCCACATCAAAAAATTCTCCATTTCTCCATGGACATCAACCAGGTGTCTTATAATTTAATCTGTTTTGACACTAACTACCTAGAATTAGTGCAGACCCCACAGGTTAAGGGCTGCTCAGTCCCACAGGACTGCTTTCCACTTCCACTGTCAATCACAGGTTGTGGGTCTCCAGATTATCCACACTTCTATCTGATTTGGCTACAGATTGAGGATTTCTCTGAGTACCTCCTCAGATTCAATGATTTTCTGTAATGGTTTATGGAACCAAGGGAAACACTGAGCAGCCAGATGAAGGGTTAGATAAGGTAAGATCTGGAAGGGTCCCACGTATAGGAGCTTCTGTCTTTGAGGAGTTTGTGGTGCATCACCCTCATGGAACATGGGTGTTTTAACAAATCTGGATGTTCACTTGTTTAGGTTTTTGTGGAGGTTCCACAGCATAAGCTTGAGTGATTAAATCAGCAGGCACTGGTGGTTAACTCAATCTCCAGTCTCTTTCTTCCACTGAGTAGGGCTGAAAGTTTTAATGCTCTTATTATGTGGTTGTTTCCTCTGGCAACCAGCCCCATCCTGAAGTTATCTAGGGGTCCACAAAGAGTCACCTCATTAGCATAAATTTGAGTATGGTTGAAAGGATCTCATTATGAATAACATCCCTTCTCACCCCTGTCACTCAGAAACTTATAAAGGTTTTAGGAGCTTTTTGTGAGGAACTGGGGAATGAAGACCAAATATATATTTCTTATTATATCACAACATTACTACACTTGTCTCCTATTAAATTTAATCTGATTTCTGATATGACTTAAAACATTCCTAAGGGGGAGTGGACATATGCATACTTATGGCTGATTAATGTTGATATATGGCCGAAACAAACACAATATTTTAAAGCAATTACCCTTCAATTAAAAATGATTAAAAAAAAAGATGAAGGGGATATATGTATACCTATGCCTGATTTATGTTGATGTATGGCAGAAACTAACATAATATTGTAAAATAATCATCCTTCAATTAAAAATAATTAAAAAAAAAGATTTCCCTGGGTGGAAAAATAAAATATACCTAATACTTTCCTGCATTCTATCATTTTAATTCTGAGTTGTTACAGCTCTAATTTATGTTTTTCTTTTAGCCTTTTTTGGAAATATGTTGTAGATTTCACTTATTTTGTGTCTCTGTCTTTCTGGCATTTTTATGTTCTACAAGGGTGTGATTCTGTGACTTTTACATTTTCCTAAAATAAATTTGTACTGTTGTTGTTGTTGAAAATTTTTATACGAAATTAGTTTTTCTGAATCTCTCATAGACATAGTTCCCCTTGGCTTCTCTAACTTCATTGCTGTAGAGTTTCCTCTTCTGTTGGTAGTGTTCAGGAGTCTGTTGGTTTACTTTCAGAAGTCTCCAGGCTCTGTTCCCCTTATTATTTATTTATTTAGCAGCACCACGTGGCTTGCAGGATCTTAGTTCCCCAACAAGGGACTGATCCAGGGTCATGGAGGTGAAAGCCCAGAATCCTAACTACTAGGCCACCAGGGAACCCCACCTTTTGGATAGCCTTTCACTTATTCCCTTTCTTTTTCCCAGACACCTCTAGCCCTTTCCGACCTTTCCTATTGCAGGAACTTTGAACTCACCCATTAGTTGACTGGGGAAAACTCTTTCAGTTTCAAATTGACTGTCTCAGCTCCCCACTGAGTACCTGGGATTTCCTGAGTATTTCTTCAGGTACCTGGGAGTACATGAGGATTTTGAGATTTCCAGGTTTGCCAGATCCTTGATTCTCTCCTTTGTTTTCTGTTGTACAGATCTTAATCCTTCTTAGGTCTTGTCGCTGTTGGCTGTTTGTTCCTATCCACTTACCTTTTGGAGATCAGGGAGGTGCTTTGTCAGTTTATGGCACATATCGTTTGTAAATTTTTGTTTTTGCTATTCTGTACTACCTATACTCTTTTTTTTTTCATGGTGAAATTTAGAAAGATTAAAAAATTATGCTATAGGGATCATACCAGAATCTTCTTCAGTCTATAGTCAATACATTATTCAGAATACTACTATTAAGATGGTGGTGCAGTGGAAGGACTACCCACCTGCCAGTGCAGGGGACATGGGTTTGATCCCTCGTCTGGAAAGATTCTATGTGCCGGGGGCAACTAAGCCCTGAGACAAGAGAAGCCACTGCAGTGAGAAGCCTGGGTACCACAACCAAGAGTAGCCTCCACTCAACACAGCTAGAGAAAGCCTGCACAAAAGCACCTGATGAAAACCCAGTGCAGAAAAAAAAAAAAAGTACATCAGACCACATCACTATGATCTTTGATAAAAATGCTTTCATGGAATTTCCTTGGTGGTCCAGTGGTTAAGACCCCATTTTCCAAAGCAGGGGGCCCAGGTTTGACCCCTGGTCAGGGAACTAAGATCCTACATATGGCAGAGTGTGGCCAAAAATAAAAAAAATGCTGTTGTGGCTCTCTGTGTCTCTAAAGCAAAAGCCTACGTTCTTACATTGACTTATAAGGTGTTACATAGTCTGATTTTTCTTGACCTTTCTTCCATGTTACCTCTCTGAACTCATCTCATATTGCTCATATCCTTGCTTATTACACTATAGTTGCACTGACCTTACTATTCCTGAAGTTTACCAGAAATAGTTATGCTTTTGGGTCCTTACCCTTGGTATTTCCACTGGTCTTTATTCAAATGTCACTGTCTCTTTGAAAGCTTCCCTGGCTATCTTATATAAAACCGCAGCCCTTTCCAACATTACCGAACCCCCTTCACCTTTCCCACTTAATTTTTTCTAGACATTCAACCCTGCATAGTTTATTTATTAATACTTAGCACTGCATATTATATTTATTAATTTACTTACTAAATATAAAAATGTCAACTAGGATGGAAACTCTATGGAGGTTGATATTTGTGCTCAAAACTAAATTTGTGTTGAATGACTGAACCCCACTATGGAGTAGTATTCAAAAACCCCTCTATGGAGAACGGCAGTGAGTGGGATGAGCTACCAGTTAGGAGGATATCACTGTTGGGCTTCCCAGGCGGCACTAGTGGTAAAGAGCCCATGTGCCAGTGCAGGAGAGGCTCAGGCTTGATCCCTGGGTGGGGAAGATTCCCCTGGAGAGGGCATGGCAACCCATTTCAGTATTCTTGCCTGGAGAATCTCACGAAGAGAGGAGCCTGGTCGGCTACAGTCCGTGGGGACTGTGGTGGATGTGGGTATGCAGAGCTGAATTTGTGATCTATTTTCAGTGTAGAACAGGCTTACTTGCTGACTATCAGCTTAGCTCAGTAGCTGCTGTTTAATTGATTGATGAATTATTCTAACATGTATCTGTGAAAATGACTGCATGATCTCAGCTCCTGGTCCCGGTAAATTCTCTGTTAGTATTTCATTGAACAGTCTGCCAGGTGTGGCTTGGGGAAATTCAAGAGTGGCTAAGGGAGAAGAGGTTTTGGAGGTAGAGGAGAGGAAATGTGTTTCAGTAGAATGTGCTGCATAATAGATCAGCCTAAGGCTCAGGGACTTCACACAACAAGGATTTATTATTTTTCATGATATAACATGTATCTGTGAAAATGCTGCATGATCTCAGCTCCTGGTCCCGGTAAATTCTCTGTTAGTATTTCATTGAACAGTCTGCCAGGTGTGGCTTGGGGAAATTCAAGAGTGGCTAAGGGAGAAGAGGTTTTGGAGGTAGAGGAGAGGAAATGTGTTTCAGTAGAATGTGCTGCATAATAGATCAGCCTAAGGCTCAGGGACTTCACACAACAAGGATTTATTATTTTTCATGATTTTCTGGGTGAGTTAGTTTCTCTGCTGATTTGTCTGGGCTCACTCATGTGGCTTCAGTAGCCAGAGGCTCAGCTGGGCTGGAAGGTCATCTCAGGATGGCGTCAGTGCCCGCTCTGGCAGCTGGTGCTGGCAGTCAAGACGGGACCTCACTTCTCCGTATGGCCTCTTCTCATCTGTAGGCTAAACCAGATTCCTTAACACGGTGCTCCCAGGGCAGCATTTCCAGAGGGCAAGTGTGAATGCTGTAAGGACTTGCCTTGGAAGCCACACATTGTTACTTCTGCTACATTCTTCTGGCTAAAGCGAACTCAGGTTCAAGGGGAAAGGGAAATAGACTTTAACTCTTGATGGGAAGAGACGCCCAGTCATTGCCTAGAGGCTTGCTTGCCAAGATAGGAAGAATTTGTGGCTGTATTTTGCAATTGTCCACAGAAAGAGACGAAAGTGCATTAATTATGTTCCAGGCACTTTGTAGGTACAGCACATATATGATTCTGCTTAATTCTCACAGCCATCCCGGGGGAAAGGGTACTGGAAAACAGGCCCAGCGACAACACATAGCCTCTGCAAGGACCCAGAAGCAGGAAGAAGCTAGCCTGCTAGTATAGATTTGCCTGTCCCTAACAACCTCTGTTTGTTTGTTTTTTCTCTCTTCTACTTTAATGCTGATTCTAGTCATCAGTTTGCAAGGAATGGAAGAGGCATTCAGTTGGCTCTACCAAACAGCATTTTTTTTCTTCCTCTGCTCGCCCTCTCTTTTGAGCAGATTTAATGAATTTCTCACCTTTTTTGAAGATTTTTTTTTTTTTTAACTTGGTCACATGCTCAACAGTTGACAGTTTTACTGAGTGGCTGCTGTATATGGACCACAGTTTTGCCCAGGAGCCCGGTGGCACTCCCCAGGTGGTCTGGGAGTCCTTCCCCGGGTCGTGTCTGGAGACGCTGGGACAGTCTCCCCACTGGCTGGCCCTCCACCTCCTGTTTTCTCAGGGGCAAGGTGAACAGTGGTGTCTCCTTTCCGGGTAGGAGATGAAGGAGCATTTAACCTTCCTGCTCTGCCAGTCCACAACGGATCTGTGTACCTGGTTCTGCTCTGGGTGGAGGTTGCTGGTGGATGAAAGCTTATTCCAGACAGTAGGTTTTACCTCTTTCAGCAAAGACTTGGAATGGCCCGTGATCATGTCAGAGTCCCATGGGAACCTTGCAACCTTCCTGTGAGGGAGGCAGGCAAATGATACCATTTACATTTCAGACATGAGAAACAGGAGGCTGTTACGTGCCTCTTAGCGGCCACCCCGTTAGATTGGGCACTCGAGCGCACTTTAAGTCCTGCTTTTCTGCCCTAGGATGAGGCTGCCTTTCGAGGACCAGTGGGGAGGATGAGTCTGGGAGCATGGGAGGAGCAGATGGCCTGTGACCGTCTCCAGTCACTACCTGAAAGCCAGCAGCTATGATGTAACCACAGCATCCTTCAGCGATGGCTGCCTTTGCTCTGTGGGTGGGACCACGCTGCCGGCTGCGGGGGAATCCCGTTGGTGACAACATAGCAGCCTTTTGAGCTGACGCGGCCGCAGATGCTCCAGCCCAGCTCCGAGGCCGACAGTGTCTCTGCGAAGCGTGTGAAGGGACAGCAGGCATCAGAGCCCTCCTGTAGATCACCTTCACAGACGCTCTTTGTGGTTGATTCCCTGATGACTCATTTATAATCTGGTTTCAACACAGTGACTCAAAATGCACCACTTTCATTAAAAATAACATTCACTGGGGTCTAACGGCTTTCTTTTTTCTGCTTTTTACTGTACCGGGTGGTTTCTGGATGGGAAGCTGTCAGATAGCAGGTGACGGGTTCAGAGGGACGAGAACACCATGACACATGCCTTCCCAGGCTCCAGCTGCTCGGGGATTGACTGACAGAATGTCAGCTGCCTGCTGTGTATCCTGCAGCGAGTGTGTGCGTGTCAGTGTGGGCCAGTGTGGGCACGGGTGGGGAGTGTGTGTGCTGAGTGCACGGGTGATCTGTGAAAGGCAGGGTGTCTGCCCTCCAGCAGGTTCTACTCCAGAGTATCAGTACAGCTTGGGAATGCTCATTAAAAATGCAGATTCCTGGGCTTCATCCTCCACCTCTGAGTGGGAGATGGGGGAGGGGCTCTACAGATTCCTCCAGAGACTTTTAGGCCGAGCAAGGTTGAGAGCCAACGGGTGAGAGAGATGAGAGCTCCCTGTGGGCAGCCCTCTCTGCGAATGGGGGAGTGAAGGGAGAGAGGAAAAGGCCAGGGTGGGGAGAGGGTGGAGGACGAAGTGGGCCCCCAGAGTCCCCATGGGGACTTCCCTGAAACCCCCTGCTTTATTTGAGGCATCCACGATCTTTCTGGTTTGGGGACCCAAACTTGGGCATCCCCTATTTCCTTGGTGAAAAAATATAAAACCCCCAAATGGTTTAGTGAGCATTCTGTGCACCTTAGTAATGCTGGAAACTTCAGTGGGAAAGACCCTGATAAGGTACAATTTTGTCTGACCTGGGTGACAGTCCAGAGGACCCCCTCCCCAACACTGAAGGTCTCAGCTGCTCTCGGAAATCACCATTTTATCTCAGCCATTTGTGTCTTTCTTCATCAATTTTTGTTGTCATTCTGAAGTTTCATTTCACAAAGACTTTCCTTTCCAAGTCCCGGGGAAGTGTGACTTGACATTCAGCTCACCATCCCCATCACTTCCTCCTCTGATGGAGGGCTCCTGGTACCCAGGCTCTTCTAACAGTGGAAATAGGTGTGAGATGGGGAGTTAAGGCTCGAGGTGGCTCAGAGTGGGAGGGTGGATGTTTCATCTCAGATGGCTTGGCCGTCGTTGGGGATACGCTTTGTTAATTCAGCATTTATGGTTTGTCCTGTTCCCCCAGCCTCTTTCTCCTGGTCCTTCCATTCTCAGTGGTGCCAATGCCCAGCTCCTTATGGGAGCATCACCACAGTCTTCACCTCTTTGCCTCATCTCCTCTCATTGTCCCTCTCCCCATCCTATGCCTGAGCCCTGTGTCTGCAGCTCCCTTTGCCTGCTCTGGCCTGAGGCCTGAACTCATTTGTCCCCAGTTTCCCTCCTTTATCATGATTCCGCCCACTTCTGTGGAAGCCACCCTGAGCATTACTCCCAATCCCACACCTGTTTCCATTGTTAAGAGAGCCTGGGTACCAGAAGCCCTTGGAGATGAGATCCATCAGAGGAGGAAGTGATGAGGATGGTGAGCCAAATGTCAAGTCACCCAACTTGCTTCCATCTGCTTCTTCACCAAGACACTTTCTAGGATGTTTCCCAGCACCTGTCGCCTGGCTGCCATTCCCGCTGGGTTTCTTCCTCTCCCTGGAAGGTAATGAGACTGCAGAATGGAACTTTGGCGGCTTAGGCAGGGATCTGATCAATCGTCTGCCATTTCCTTGTCCTCGCTCACCTCTGCTCATCAGTCGGGTGCATCGTGAGGCAAATAGTCACAGATACGGAGAGGGTCTTGATCCCTGAGACTCTGTATATCTCAGTGCTTACCAGAAGCGTCACCCAGGCCATTACCTGTCACCTGACCCATTTTCAGTAGAAAACTTATTTCAGCTGAATGAATTATTGGGGTCTTTGCTGTTGGCTTTGGAGCTGGTTTGGGGAGGACGCTTGTTAAGAAAAGAGAGGCAGCACAGATTATTACCTAAGAGTGCAGAATCTGGAGTCAGAGTGATTGGTTCAGATTCCATGTGGCACCACTGTTGGAGGAGGATTGGGATACAATCTAGAGCCAAATAAACCACCTGAGCATTGCTCATCACTGGTGAGGAGTCTGCCCTAGAGATGTCGCACAGAGAATGCTGGTCCATCTTGCCCTTGCCTTGAATTTAGGCTTAGCACACTGCCACCCACCCTTGCCTCTCCCATCCCCCATGTAACACGACACACAAACACACACACAACCTTGACTTACAAAGCATTTAAAAATAAATCAAAAAATTTTAAATAGTGGTAAAATACATGAAATTAGAAGACGCTTACTCCTTGGAAGAAAAGTTATGACCAACCTAGATAGTATATTCAAAAGCAGAGACATTACTGTGCCAACTAAGGTCTGTCTAGTCAAGGCTATGGTTTTTCCTGTGGTCATGTATGGATGTGAGAGTTGGACTGTGAAGAAGGCTTAACATCGAAGAATTGATGCGTTTGAACTGTGGTGTTGGAGAAGACTCTTGAGAGTCCCTTGGACTGCAAGGAGATCCAACCAGTCCATTGTGAAGGACATCAGCCCTGGGATTTCTTTGGAAGGAATGATGCTAAAGCTGAAACTCCAGTACTTTGGCCACCTCATGCAAAGAGCTGACTCACTAGAAAAGACTCTGATGCTGGGAGGGATTGGGGGCAGGAGGAGAAGGGGACAACAGAGGATGAGATGGCTGGATGGCATCACTGATTCGATGGACGTGAGTCTGAGTGAACTCTGAGAGATGGTGATGAACAGGGAGGCCTGGCGTGCTGCAATTCATGGAGTTGCAAAGAGTCGGACACGACTGAGTGACTGAACTGAACTGAACATGTAATGTAAAACTTGGCATAATAGCGTCCAGGTCAGTGATGTTAAGCATATCCACGTTGTTGTGCAACTCAGCGTTGTTCCATGTCCAGAACTCTTTTTTATCTTGTGAAACTGAAACTCTGTGTACCCTTTAAACAATGACTCCCCATTCTTCCCCCACCTCCACTTTAACCTCTGGCAACCACCAATCTACTTTCTGTTTCTATGGATTTGAATATTCTAGGTACCTCATATAAGTGGAATCTTACAATATTTGTCACGTTGTGACTGCCTCATTTCACTTACCATGACATCCGTAAGCTGCATCCATGTTGCAGCATGTGTTAGAATTTCCTTCTTTTTGAGACTGAATAATATCTAGCATGTGGATAGACTGCATCTTGTCTATCTGTTCTCCCACGGATGGACATTCATGTTGCCTCTACCCTTGGGCCATGCGCTGTGAATGTGGGTGTGCAAGTGTCTCCTTTTGACACTGCTTTTAATCCTTTTAGGTATGTACCAGTGGAATTGCTGGACCATACGGTAATTCCTTGTTCAATTTTTTGAAAAGTTGTCATACTGTTTTCCATAACAGCAATACCACTTTATATTGCCGACACAAGTGAACAAGGGTTCCCAATTTCCCCACATTTTGATAGATTTTGTAGACTTTTACCAAGCTATTTCAGTACTGAAGATTGGAGGAAGGTGGTTGCATTCCATATTATACCACAAACGTTTCTAATAATTTTCTTTTTTAAAATTAATTTTTATCAGAGTACGATTGATTGGCACTATTGTGTTAGTTTCTGCTATACAGCAAAGTGAATCAGTTACACATATACATATATCTATTCTTTCTTATATTCTTTTCCCATATAGATCATTACAGAGTATAGAGTAGAATTCTTGGTACTATACAGTAGATTCCCATTAGTTATCTATTTTATATACAATAGTCTCAAAATGCTCTTTAAGCTCTCCCTCTTTCCCAGGGATTCTCCTCCTGGTGGCAGATGGCTCCTCTTCCACTGCTTTCTTCCTCACTAGTTGGAACTGCGTCCTGAAGTCTTATCATTCTTTTCATTATTTGCTTTTCCAGGTATTTTCTTCTGACTTAAAAAAAGACTCTTTTTTTAGAGCAGTTTGAGGTTCATGGCAAAATTGTGAAGAATGTACACATTCTCCTGCCCCCTCCCCTCCGCAGTCTGCCTCATTATCAACATGCCCCACCAGATGGTACATTTGTTACAAGAGGTGAACCTACAATGACTTACCACAATCCCTGAGTTCATAGTTGACACTCACGGTGTTGTATGTATTTTATCATGCTATGCTCATGCTAAGTTGCTTTAGTTACATCCAACTCTTTGTGACCCCATGGTCTATAGCCCCCCAGGCTCCTCTGTTCCTGGGATTCTCTAGGCAAGAATATTGGAGTAGGTTGCCATTTCCTTCTCCTGGATTTGAACAAATATAAAATGACATGTATCCATCATTATAATGTCATACAGAGTATTTTCACTGCCCTAAAAGTCCTCTGTGCTTCTTGATCAGGTATTTCCTCATGTGGTTCAACATTAAAACATTCGAAAGTTTCCCTTCCAGACAGTCCCATAGCCACCCAGTTCCATGCCACTCAGAGACCACCCGTGTGTTACTTTCTTGAATATACACTTGGAGATATTTTATACACATAATATGGGAGAGCAAATTGATGAGAGGTAAAGTGAAGCGTGAAATATAAAAGTAATGACAGGTTGGCACCAAATACAGAACTGAAAGACACACACAGGGAAAAATCAGATGGGTTTGCTTGGTGCCAGCTGAGCTCATGAGATATAATGTAAAGCAACCACCTGGCTCTTTGCATGATTTGGGTCACAGATGCACAAGGTAGGCTGCACACATCTGGAAGGAAAGCAGTTTGCATCAGAGCCATCACCAAGGTAGGGCCATGGCCTGTGTGTGGGTGGGAGGTCCAGGACCCCTAAAGGAGATCTTGAGTAGGATTCTGGGGCAGACTCAACAGAGAGAGTGAAGATGACGGGAGGGATGGTATTTGGGCAAATACATAAATTCAAGTATGCATATTTGGGCATCTAGGGTACTGTGGTTTTCAATCAGTTGACAGTGTGGGCATTCTGGCTTTGGAAGTATCATGTGCTTCCCTGCCTTACTCCCTGGTCTCTTGGCCCCATCTGGGAGATGGGCTCTAGCCAGGGCAGGAGTGGCCCTCTCCTTTGGTTGTGTTTGTGAATATACTTCCCCTCTTCTCCTCTGGTGCATGGCCTGTCCCTCCATTAAGTGGAGGGAGTGATACTGCTGTGCACAGAGTGTACTTTAGTCCAGTGAAGCCAGCCTCCACTCAGAAAGAGCCCCGTCCTTAACCTCTATACTCTACTGCCTTCTCTTGGTTGCTTCTATGCATATATCCATCATTAAAGAGTAAGTATTTATTCTTCAGTCCATCAACGAGGATATTTTTTAAAAATGCCCTCAAAATGCCATTGAGAATATTAAAAAAACTGATGGGATGATGGCTCCATCCATGGAGTAGGACTGTAGCTTGAGCTGTGTCTTGAACCCTCTTAAATCTATTTAAAGACACCTCTCTCCACTTCCAAGGGACCATGCAAATAGTCATGATTCACATTAGCAGATGGAACGCCAGTTCCTGGTAGGTCTTGAGAAGTACCAGTAGCCTATACTAATTCAGGATTAAACAACATTTTGCAACTCTGAATTGACAAGTGTGTGTCTGTGCTAATTCACTTCAGTCGTGTCTGACTCTTTGCAGCCTATGGACTGTAGCCCACCAGGCTACTCTGTCCATGGACTTTTCCAGGCCAGAATCTAAAGTGGGTTGCCATGCTCTCCTCCAGGGAATCTTCCTGACCCAGGGATCAAACGAGCATTTCTTATATCTCCTGCATTGGTAGGTAGGTTCTTTACCTTTAGTGCCACCTGGGAAGCCCCTGAATTGACATATTTTCACATAAAATCTTCACTAAATATTGACTCCAGCTGTAGGGCGATGGGGTCTTGAGTTGCCATGCTGTGTGATCGGCTCACAGCATCTCATCCCCTCCACCCCACTCCCACTCTCTGCTCCCATCCCAGCCTCCTCTCCGCATCCCTTGCCCAGCAGTCAGATGAGACTCATCTTATTGTAGGTCGTTATCATTATCACATCTGTGATGAACAACAATCAAAACCCAAATAGAATTTCTCAGATCTTCCCTCTGGTTAAAAAAAAAAAACTCTAATGATGTTTCAAGGTCAGGCTAATAGTAGTACAAAAGTACTGCATTCGTTAATGTGTATGCATGTATTGAATGTACATGCTTTGTTCTGACTTTCAAATTTAACAAAATGGGTAAAACTGTGAATAGATAAATATGCTTGTCATGAATTCAGGCTTCTGGCAAAGTATTTAAAGGGTAGAAACACTAAGGATTTTTCTTTCAGCACATGAAGGACAGAATAAGTAATCCCCTTGGGGGCAGGGTATTTGGGCATGTGCTTGTGTGTTTTCTAGATGATTAGAAAGTACTTCTGAAGCTGAAATCATGCGAATGAACCTTTCTTGATATCTTCAGATGACATTGGGTTGATTTGTCTTCACAACACCCTTTCACCTGTCTTGGTCCTACTGTGAAGTTCATGCCCTGGGTTACCTCTTTCTGCATTCTGCAGAAACAGGGGACCACGGTTGACATTGCTCTCTATATCCTTTCAATTAAGCACCAATCAAAAGTTGTCAGTGAGGTTATAAAACTGATACAGGTAGGATTCCAGAAAGAAAATCCATGTGAGTAAAGCAAAGATTCTTGAAGTGACACTTTGACAAGCCTGGTTCATTTGTCGCAAAATGTCCAGGATCCCTTTTTAAGCTTCCCATGAAAACCTGTGTACTTTGAGATTCAAAGTCCCATGAATCTTTGCCTGGCAGAAATGTAAATGTTTTGAGAAGGCTGAGTCTTTGCAAGTTTGAGCCATTGCAGATGCTGAGGGACCTGCAGATGAAGGATGGATGATGTAGGCTGGTGTTCTGGGCAATTTCTCTTTCTGACAAGACACAGGTCCCTCTCACTCTCCTACCTCTACATCTCCTGTCACCTTCAGTAGACACCCAGGTTTGGGACTGTGGAGAGAATGGTCCCTTCTCCCAGATGTGGGCCCATTATGACAAGAGGATAAGGGCTAAGGAGACCCTCAATTTAAACCCAAACCATGGTTTATACCATGATTATTCCTTTGCCCTTTTCAAGTGTAGATGAGGAGCATTGGAGCTGACCCAGGCTGTTTGTGAATTTTAAACTCTGTGTCTGACCCCAGTGGGCAGCCTGGAAGTGTCCTCAGGACAGAGCCCTGTGGCCATCAGATGCCTGAGACTAAGAAGGAAGAAAAGAACGGAGAGAACCGAGCCTAACTGTGGCTGCTCTGTGTTGGATGTTAATGCAATCTGGCTGAACCCCTGTTCAGCAAAATGGGGGAGAAACAGTACTTCTTTATAACCAAGTCACTGTGCTGTACCCCTGAAATGAACACAACATTTAAATCAACTATATTTCAATAAAAACAGGAAAAGAGAAAAACAAGGGCTTCTTTCTCTTTTTTGAAGTACAGTTAATTTACAATGTGTTTATTTCAGGTGGACAACAAAGTGATTCAGTTATACAGATACTTGCATCCACTCTTTTTTATTTTCCTATATAGGTCATTACAGGGTATTAAGTAGAGTTCCCTGTGCTATATTCTACCGCAGGTCCTTGTTGGTTATCTATTTTATATACAGTAGCATGTATATGTTAGGACTCACTGACACCAGCAGGTTGAAATGCTACCCTTGGCCGCTGTTATTCACAGCCCTGTAGTTGCACCCTGGGGGAGAGGTGGAGCTGCTGAATGGACCCCTGGACTTAATATCAGGAGACTGGGTCCAGTTCAGCTACTTGTTAGTCCTGTGGCCTCTAGAAAGCTGTTTGTTTTCTTCTAGGGCTGGTTGTCATATGGGGACCTGTCATCGAGGTGTGGAGATGTGGAGAGGTTCGAGTGAGGATGAAAGTGAAAGTGTTAGTTGCTCACTCGAGTCCAACTCTTTGCGACCCCACAAACTGTAGCCTGCTAGGCTCCTCTGTCCATGGGATTCTCCAGACAAGAATACTTGAGTGGGTAGCCATTCCCTTCTCCAGCAGATCTTCCTGACCCAGGGGTCAAACCCACGCCTTCTGCATTGCAGGCAGATTCTTGACCTTCTGAGTCCTCAGGGAGGCCCTGGTTGAGTGAGGATGGTGACTGGTAACTGAAGACCAACCACATGCAAGTGTGAGGTTGGTTCTGAGGCTGTGGTATGAAGAATTGAGTAGGACCAGGTCTGGTCTGGAAATGTGCAGGTCTAGCTAATCATAGACTTTTAGTATGTTAGAGCTGGATGGAAATGGAGCAAATATTTCCTCTAGCTCTTCCACTGGACAGATAAGAAAACTGAATCTTAGAGATAGAGAATCAATCACTGGGAGGGTTTTCTTGGGCTATTTGAATAGTCTCAGTGGTCCTGGAGAGATTTGTACTCCATAGCCATACCACATCCCACCCAGTGAGATGCTTCTAGGGTGCCAGGGAGTCTTAACAATTCCTACAGGAGGAGCATCTCACCAGGCCAAGGCCAAAGCCAAGTCTTGCCTGTTCAAATAGTATAACTGATGATCTGAAAGACAGACGTAGGACTAACCCTACATAATGAACAAAGGCCAAGGGCATGATCAAGCAAAGAACCAGAGGGTTTTTAAAATTTTTAAATATTTTCTTTAAAAAAATTTTATTGAAGTGATTTACAATGTTGTGTTATTTTCAGGTGTACTGCAAAGTGATTAAGTTGTACATATATTCATTCTTTTTCAGATTCTTTCCTCATACAGGTTATCACAGAATACTGAGTTGTGTTCTCTGTGCTATACAGTAGGTCCTTGTTGGTTTTCTGTCTTATATTTAATAGTGTGTCTCTGTTAAACTGAAGCTCCTGGTTTATCCCTTTCCCCGCTATGTTTCTCCTTTGGTAGCCATAAATTTGTTTTCAGTAAGTCTCTTCTGTTTTGTAAATAAGTTCCTTAGTATCCTTTTGAAAATTGGATTCCACTGATGAGTGGTATCATATGATATGTCTTTCTCTATCTGACTTACTTCACTCAGCATGGTCATCTCTGGCTCCATCTACTTTGCTGCAAATGGCATTATTTCATTCTTTTTAATGGCTGAGTAATATTCCCTTGTATTTATGGACCCCATCTTCTCTGTCCATTCCCACTGACAGAAAGTTCTACTGCTTCCGTTCATTGTGAAAAGTCCCTTAACCTTAGGAGCATGGGTAAGCTCAGTCACCTCTTCCACATCCCACAGAATCAAACACGCCTGTTCACTGAGGTCCCTCTTGGGTGGGCAGGGCCACGAGAAGCTGTGACTCATGCTGCTTCCTCGAGGGCTCTTTCTCCACAGCAAACTGCTCTGATGGAGAATCGTAGGTGTGGACGAGAGTAACATTAAAGGCTACAGCTTTATAGGGCATGAATAAAGGTTGAGCATGATGCCGACTAACAAAATAAGGGGCCATGTAAGCTCTTGACCACACCCAGAGAGGCCTTGACTTGCTCTTGGGGGCCAGGGTCGCTGGTTCACTCAAAATGGAGAAGGCAGAACATGGGAGAAAAGGAGAAACCCAGGCGCCAGTCCAGGAGAACACAGCCCTCTTCTTTACAGAGATTTGCATACAGGCGGGGCCCAAGGCAATCTTTGCTTTGAGACAACCAGCCTCTGCAACTCCAATCACACAGGGAAATGGAGGAGGGACAGCTTCGTCCTTGCTACCTCTGGAATGTTGGAAACACTGCCTGGGGAAGTGAAACAGTCTCCTACACTCTCTTGTTCTCTATCTCCCCCTTCCTTCAAAACCTGCCAGGCTCATGATCCACTCTAGCAAGAAGTCTGTACTCCCTCTCTTTTCCTTGACACTGATGATGTGGTGAAACCTACAGATAAATGACAGCAAGGCAGGGGTTCTAGTGTCTTCATTAGGAGATAAGCCTTTCTCTCTTTGTTTCTCTGGGTCACTGGATGTAGCGTGAGCCTGATGCAGAAAGAGAAATGCCCGCGACACAGGTGGCAGGGGAGACCAGGGCTCCAGGAGCAGCAAGCATCATTTACGCATTTGCTGGGCACCCAAGAGATGTGTTGCAGAGGGTTCTGAGGTCTGTTCCTCAGCGCAGACTATGAAGGGGATGTTTGCACTCTTTCCAGAAGCAGGGCTTGTAAGGGTTTGAACTTTCTCTAGAGCTTTTCCTGAAGCTCCTGCAGTGAAGGGGGACCCCCATGATCCTCTGAACTGAGTCGATTTGGGGAGCTGAGTCAGAGGGAATGGCATTGCTCACCCTGGAGTGTGGCCAGGGCATGAGGGGGACTTTTCTAAAAACAAGCCATTCGTGTTTGGATGCTGTGCTTCTGTTTCCACAGCAACCAGACACATAGTGCCAGGCTACATGCCCTGTGATGCCCTGTGCCAGTGGAGGCCAGGACTGAGTTGGGAAGGAGGTTCTCTGGTCTATTTTCTGCCAAATAGGGTGTGACGGACGGAACCCATGGAATATACTCAGGCCTGAGCCCCTCCAAGGTTATCAGTGGGGTCTGCTCTCCCCAGGGGCTGTCTCTCTGGTCCTCTCCTAGGAACCCCCCCCTGCCACAGAAGCCATGCTGACCCACGGCATGGGCCCCACCAAACACCAGCTCTCCTTTTCAGCTATCAGTGGGGGTGGGGGAGGCAAGCAGCTTTACCCAAGATGAAAAAACACTATTATTAGTTTTTAAATGAAAAAGTAAGGTGTAGTCATTATTTTTTTTAATCAAGCATAAAAATAAAAGTAGAAAGAAGAAATGAAGACATCATCTATTATCTCCCTCTTTCCATAACTTTCTAGAGGAAATGTATGTATTTTTCTACACAAATATGCACATTAAGTTGAATATATTTTCCTTTTATAAGAATGGGGTGAAATCAACTTTTGCCAACTGATTTTCTTACTTAGTCATATATCATAACAATTTTCCAGAGCCATAATTATAGATTTATGTAGTCATTTTAATAGTTGCATATAACTGCATATAGAAGAATCATAATTTAACTAAGAAGTCAGCAAACTTTCTGGACAGGACTGGACAATAAATATTTTTGGTCTTGTGGACTAGATGGGCTCTCTTGCAACTGCTCAAGTCTGCAATTAGGGCTCCCAAGTGGTCAAAGATAATATGTAAAATATATAAATGAAATGGCTATGTTCCAATAAAACTTTGTTGACAAAACCAGCCAGGTCCTGGGCTGGTTTTGGCATGTACATGCATGCACGCACATATATGCATACAAAATCCAGAGGTACATATATATGTGTACACACACATACATATACACACACTTATATATACACACACACACACAAACCTAGATAGTGTGTTGAAAAGCGGAGACATTATTCTGTCGACAAGGGTCCATATAGTCAAAGCTATGTGGTCTTCCCAGTGGTGTGAGAGCTGGACTATAAAGAAGGAAGAATGCAAAAGAATTGATGCCTTTGAATTTGGTGCTGGAGAACACCTCTGAAAGTCCCTTGGACAGCAAGGAGAGCAAAGCAGTCTTAAGGGAAATCAACCTTGAATACTCATTGGAAGGACTGATGCTGAGGTTGAAGCTCCTCAACTTCAGCTCCTCAGTATTTTGGTCATCTGATGTGAATAGCAGACTCATTGGAAAAGTCCCTAATGCTGGATGGCATCACTGATGCAATGGACATGAACTTGGGCAAACTTAGGGAGTTGGTGAGGGACAGGGAGGCCTGGCACGCTGAAGTCCATGGGATCGCAAAGAGCTGGACACGACTGGGTGACTGAACAACAATATATACACACATATGCCTGTGTGTGCATGTACCTGTGTGCACGCACATGTACAAAGTATGTACACATATACCCACGTGCATGTGTGTACATGCACACACGTGTGTGTGTATAGAAAAACATATGCCTGTGTGTATACAAAAACATAGTTCTCCTCTTTGCAGGGCAGGAATAGAGACACAAACATAGAGAACAGATTTGTGGACACAGTGGGAGAAGGAGAAGTTGGGACAAATTGAGAGAGTAGCGCTGAAACATACACATCACCATGTGTAAAACAGATAGCCAGTGGGAAGATTCTTTATAACACAGGGAGCTCAGCCAGGGGCTCTGTTATGACCTAGAGGGATGGGGTGAGGTATGGGTGGGAGGGAAGCTCAAGAGGGAAGGGACATATATATAGATACCTATAGCTGAATCATATAGCTATACAGCAGAAACCTCAACAACATTGTAAAGAAATTATCCTCCAATTGAAAATAAATAAAAAACCATAGTTCTCTAGATTTATGATCAACAGGCATGAGGCATGCACGCCAGTTCCTGTGCATGGGACTGTTCCCTGTGCATCTGTTCTCTGTCCAACACACCTGTGTGTGTGTGGGACAGGGGCTGGGTGACATGGGGCTGAGGCCAGAAAGGGGATGTAGGGCTGAAAGGGTCTTTGTGGTTCAGTTCACCTTGGGAACTGGTGGGCCCAGCTTTGAGGCTTCCAGGGCCCGTTCCAGATAAAACTCGTGGTCCCAGGAGGGAGAAGGGCAGCCCAAGGACAGCACAGACAGAAGAACAGGTGGCCTTGGCCCCCACCCCCACCCCCCATGGCTCACACATTGGGGGTGGGAGGTGCTGGGGGTGGAGGCTGGGGTACAAGGCTGTAGACAGGCAGGACCAACACAGGGGGCTCGTGTCTTGGAAAGGTGTCAAGGGCACATCTCAGTCCATTTTCCGCGCCTCGGGCAGGGCCGCCAGAGACAGGCCAGTGGCACAGCTCCTGGGGAGCCCTCCAAATGAGGCAGTAAGATGAAGGGGCAGCGACTTAGTCTGGAGCTAATCTCAGCATCCGCAGGGGCTGTTTAGAGAAACATAGCGTATGCTGCTGCAGGGCCATGCTCTGAAGGCAAGCAGCCCTTTGGAGAGTGGATTCAGTGGGTGCCCCCTTGCTCACATCATGGACGATTTTGATGGCATGAATTCACAGCTGTGCCCATCACCCCAGGTTTCCGTGTGGGGAATGTGGACATGGGTGTTGGGGAGAGTGGTTAGCAGGGTCCGCACATGCTCCAGGGGAGAGGTGATGGGGTGCATGGGTAGAAGCTGCTGAAGCTGCTGGAGCCACCCTAGGCGACATCAGGCATGAAGGGGAGGAAGCCGGTCCATGACGATGGGCTTGCTTTCCCTGAAGAGGAGACTCATTTACTCAAGTGAGGAAAGGGGGTGTCTGAGTCTGAAGCTCCGGGAGTGAGGTTGAGGCTGGAGAGACAAACTTGAGGATCATCAGGGAAACATGACATTTAAGACCCCAGAGTGAAAGCATTTGGCCCCAAGATTGCTCCCAAGGCTCATTTGAGGGCTTTTGCTACAAAGGCAAGCTGACTCAACATTGCTAATCATCAGAGAAAGGCAAAGCAAAACCCCAGTGAGATATTACCTCACACCTGTCAGAATGGCTATCATCAAAAAGGACTGCAAATGACAAATGCTGTCAAGGAGCAGGAGAAATGGAAACCCTGTAGGCAGCTGATGTGAATGTAAACTGCTGTAGCCACTGTGAAGAACTGTATGCTGCTGCTGCTGCTGCTGCTAAGTTGCTTCAGTCGTGTCTGACTCTGTGCGACCCCAGAGACGGCAGCCCACCAGGCTCCCGCGTCCCTGGGATTCTCCAGGCAAGAACACTGGAGTGGGTTGCCATTTCCTTCTCCAATGCATGAAAGTGAAAAGTGAACGAGAAGTTGTTCAGTTGTGTCTGACTCCTAGTGACCCCGTGGACGGGAGCCTACCAGGCTCCTCTGTCCATGGGATTTTCCAGGCAAGAGTACTGGAGTGGGGTGCCATTGCCTTCTCTGGAAGAACTGTATAGACGGTGCTCAAAAAACTAAAAAAATAGAACTACCATATGATTCAGCAATTCCACTGCTGGGGATATATCTGAAAAGAAAAAAGATTGGAAAAGATACATGGACCTCAGTGTTCATAGCAGCATTACTTACAGCGGGCAAGACACATAAGCAATCAAGTACCCATCAACAGACAAGTGAATTAAGAAGATATGGTAGAGATACACAATGGAATATCACTCAACCACGAAAAAGAATGAAATACCACCATCTGTGGCCATGTGGATGGATCCAGAGAATATTATGCTTGGAGAAATAAGTTAGAGTAAGATAAATACTCTGTTTTATCACTTGTATGTGGAACCTAAAAAATAAAACAAATGAATAAAAAAGAAACAGACTCACAGATATAGAGAACGAACTAGTGGTTACCAGTGGGGAGAGAGAAAGTGGGAGGGACAAAAAGGGGTAAAGGATTAAGATTTACAAATCAGTGTGTATTAAATAAGCATCAAGGATATAATGTACAGCACAGGGAAATATAGCCATCAATTTGTAGTAACTTTAAATGGAGATGGTGAAGGACATAGAAGCCTTGTGTGGACATGACTGAGCGACTAACAACAACTTTAAATGGAGCATAATCTGTAAAAATATTGAATCACTATGTTGTATACCTGAAACTAATACAGTATTGTTAATCAACCATACTTTAATTGAAAAAAAAAAAAAAAGCGGAGAAATGCTTTCTCCCCGGCTCCAGAGCGCACCTACCTGCGCAGCACTCAGCTGGAGGCACTGCCTCTCTGAGGGTGGGGGCACTGGGGCGCCCCTCCCTGCTCCACCCACACTCACAGCTTCTCTGTCTCTGCACTTTTCACCCTGTTTTGGGACTGCTCCTGGAATGCCTGCATCTTGCAACCTCCGCTGCCCAGGGCACTGGGAGGGATCGGGATTTGGGATGATGAGCCAGAAAGGAGCACAGCCGTGGAGGGGCTCTGTGAACACGCTTTAAATGAATGAATGCCGAGTCCTCCTGGATTGTTTTTGTCTGCCATGGCACTGGTTCCAGAACCGATTTTAGAAAATCAGTCCTGGCTTGCTCCCATCTCTCCACGGACCAGTGTCAGTCTTGTCTCTTGTTTACTCAACACTGTAATCCGGAGATATGTCAACAGGAGTTTTAATCAGGGGCAGACACTGTGAGCTGTGTAATCTCAAGCAAGCTATGGAACCTCCACGACCCTTGGTTTTTACATCAGTCAAAGAGCTGCTCTCTTTCTGCCTCATGGATATGTGGTATCTCCTGCTGAGTTCTGAAGCAGAAACATGGGTGTGTGGATTCACGACTCTATGTGGGCTCCAAAATAAAGGCACAATCAATGAGTTTCTCAGAGAAGAGCTGGTTAGTATGTTTAAACGGAGGGGGCAGATTTAGTCTCTAAATAGTCTTTATTCAGAATTGTGAATTTAAAAAAAATTTAATGAAGAGTATACTTAAGTGTTGGCTCAGATGGTAAAGAATCTGCCTCTGAGGCAGGAGACCTGGGTTCAGTCCCTGGGTTGGGAAGATCCTCTGGAGGAGGGAATGGTAAACCACTTTAGTATTCTTGTCTGGGAATTCCCATGGACAGTGAAGCCTGGCAGGTCTATGGGGTTGCAAAGACTCGGACATGACTGAGCAACTTTCACATGCTTAGGCTGTGGCAAAATATACATAACATAAAATTTACCATCTTAGCCATTTCTCTTTTTTGGTGGGCTTGCTGACTTTTTAAATTGAAATATAGTTGATTTACAATGTTGTGAGTATGGTTTCAGTGTGTCTGCCCTCTGATGCCCTTTTGCAACATCTACTGTCTTACTTGGGTTTCTCTTACCTTGGACGTGGGGTATCTCTTCATGGCTGCTCCAGCAAAGCACAGCCGCTGTTCCCTACGTTGGACAAGGGGAATCTCCTCACTGCCGCCCCTCTTGACCTTGAATGTGGAGTAGCTCCTCTCGGCCTTCCTGCACATACATGTACATCACCAGATGGTCAAACCGAAATCAGATTGATTATATTCTTTGCACCCAAAGATGGAGAAGCTCTATACAGCCAGCAAAAATAAGACCGAGAGCTGACTGTGGCTCAGACATGAGCTCCTTATTGCCAAAGTCAGACTTAAATTGAAAAAAGTAGGGAAAACCACTAAACCATTCAGGTATGACCTAAATCAAATCTCTTATGATTATACAGTGGAAGTGAGAAATAGATTTAAGGGACTAGATCTGATCGACAGAGTGCCTGATGAACTATGGAATGAGGTTCGTGACATTGTACAGGAGACAGGGATAAAGACCATCCCCATGGAAAAGAATGCAAAAAAAGCAAAATGGCTGTCTGGGGAGGCCTTACAAATAGCTGTGAAAAGAAGAGAAGTGAAAAGCAAAGGAGAAAAGGAAAGATATAAGCATCTGAATGCAGAGTTCCAAAGAATAGCAAGAAGAGATAAGAAGAGATAAGAGATCGCTTCTTCAGCGATCAATGCAGAGAAATAGAGGAAAAGAACAGAATGGGAAAGACTAGAGATTTCGTCAAGAAAATTAGAGATACCAAGGGAACATTTCATACAAAGATGGGCTCGATAAAGGACAGAAATGGTATGGACCTACCAGAAGCAGAAGATATTAAGAAGAAGTGGCAAGATTACACAGAACTGTACAAAAAAGATCTTCATGACCCAGATAATCATGATGGTGTGATCACTCATCTAGAGCCAGACATCCTGGAATGTGAAGTCAGCAGGCCCTTAGAAAGCATTACTACATACAAAGCTAGTGGAGGTGATGGAATTCCAGTTGAGCTGTTTCAAATCCTGGAAGATGATGCTGTGAAAGTGCTGCACTCAATATGCCAACAAATTTGGAAAACTCAGCAGTGGCCACAGGACTGGAAAAGGTCAGTTTTCATTCCAATGCCAAAGAAAAGCAATGCTAAAGAATGCTCAAACTACCTCACAATTGCACTCATCTCACATGCTAGTAAAGTAATGCTCAAAATTCTCCAAGCCAGGCTTCAGCAATACATGAACTGTGAACTCCCTGATGTTCAAGCTGGTTTTAGAAAAGGCAGAGGAACTAGAGATCAAATTGCCAACATCACTGGATCATTGAAAAAGCAAGAGAATTCCAGAAAAACATCTATATCTGCTTTATTGACTATGCCAAAGCCTTTGACTGTGTGGATCACAATAAGCTGTGGAAAATTATTCAAGAGATGGGAATACCAGACCACCTGACCTGCCTCTTGAGAAACCTGTGTTCAGGTCAGGAAGCAACAGTTAGAACTGGACATGGAACAACAAACTGGTTCCAAATAGGAAAAGGAGTACGTCAGGCTGTATATTGTCACCCTGCTTATTTAACTTCTATGCAGAGTACATCATGAGAAATGCTGGGCTGGAAGAAGCACAAGCTGAAATCAAGATTGCTGGAAGAAATATCAATAACCTCAACAACAGACTGGTTCCAAATAGGAAAAGGAGTACGTCAAGGCTGTATATTGTCACCCTGCTTATTTAACTTATATGCAGAGTACATCATGAGAAATGCTAGACTGGAAGAAACACAAGCTGGAATCAAGATTGCCGGGAGAAATATCAATAACCTCAGATAAGCAGATGACACCACCCTTATGGCAGAAAGTGAAGAGGAACTCAAAAGCCTCTTGATGAAAGTGAAAGAGGAGAGTGAAAAAGTTGGCTTAAAGCTCAACATTCAGAAAACGAAGATCATGGCATCTGGTCCCATCACTTCCTGGGAAATAGATGGGGAAACAGTGGAAACGGTGTCACACTTTATTTTGGGGGGCTCCAAAATTACTGCAGATGGTGACTGCAGCCATGAAATTCAAAGACGCTTACTCTTTGGAAGAAAAGTTATGACCACCCTAGATAGTATATTCAAAAGCAGAGACATTACTTTGCCGACTAAAGTCCATCTAGTCAAGGCTATGGTTTTTCCTGTGGTCATGTGTGGATGTGAGAGTTGAACTATGAAGAAGGCTGAGCACCGAAGAATTGTTGCTTTTGAACCGTGGTGTTGGAGAAGACTCTTGAGAGTCCCTTGGACTGCAAGGAGATCCAACCAGTCCATTCTGAAGATCAAACTCTGGGATTTCTTTGGAAGGAATGATGCTAAAGCTGAAGCTCCAGTACTTTAGCCACTTCATGGGAAGAGTTGACTCATTGGAAAAGACTCTGATGCTGGGAGGGGTTGGTGGCAGGAGGAGAAGGGGACGACCGAGGATGAGATGGCTGGATGGCATCATGGACTCGATGGACATGAGTCTGAGTGAACTCCGAGAGATGGTGATGAACAGAGAAGCCTGGCGTGCTGCGACATGACTGAGCGACTGAACTGACTGAACTGAACTGAATATAGATAGATACAAACACACATATAAACACATATGCCATTAAAGTTATTAATAGTAAACCGTGGACTTCCCAAGGTTTAGAAATCTGCCTGCCAATGCAGGGGACGTGGGTTCAATCCCTGGAAGATTCCACATGCTGCAGAGCAGCTGAGCCCGTGCACCGCAGCTGCTGAAGCCTGTGTGTTCTAGGGCCCATGAGCCACCGCCAAGGAGCCCCTGTGCTGCAACTGACGAAGCCCAGGCTTTGCAGCCAACAAGCCGCAACTGCTGATCCTGGGTGCTGATCCATGCCCCTAGAACCTGTGCTCCACAATCAGAGAAGCCGCCGCAGTGAGAAGCCCGGGCACTGCAGGTGGAGAGTAGCTTTTGCTCCCCACAACTAAAGAAAGCCTGCATGCGGCAATGAAGACCCAACACAGCTATAAATAAATTAGTTAATTTTTAAAAAAATCTTAAAAAAAAAAAGGTTAGTAAACATTTTTCATTTACATTGTCTCATCTGACCCTCCAGCAATCCTGTGAATTAGAATGTCTTTATCTGTTATTTTAGGTGAAGGACCTGAAGTGGCACTAAGTGACTTGCCAGAGTCGCATCGCTAGAGTGGCGGAGCTGGGTCTCTGTACTCTTTTGATTCCCAGATGCTGTTTGTATTACATCTGGAGGAAAGTGATCTGAAGCACAGATGTTTAGTGGGAGGAATGAAACACATGCCGTAATGCCAAAAAATAACTGGGAATAAAAGCAGAAAATAAGACCCTTGTTTCTGTCATAAGAGGACAGAGAGCACGGCTCTTGTGGTTTGGGACTGAACATTCGGGGTGGCGAGGAATGGGGAGCAGTTTCATTTGGGTGCAAACACTCTTGGAACGCTGCATCTGGTTCTGGGCTATTCATCACTGGGCTTATGGAAACCAGCTGGACGAGGTTCAAAGCAAAGCACCGAAATGCTTAAGGGGCTGAGGGCATCAATGAATAAGAGAAGTTTAGAATTAAATATGTATAACTCAGTTAAGTACAGACTAGGGAAAAACCAGCTAACTATATACAAATACTTAAAATGTGTAGACACTAAAAAGGCAGATTAATTATTTAACATGATACATGAGAATATAATATATAGTGATAGGATGCAAAGTTAAGCTGAGTATAAAGGGAAATACCCTGATAATCTAAGAAAGCTCTGTGGCATAGTCTTTCCCTAGAGAAGCAACAGAGATTGCAAGGCTTCTTACTTCTAAAACTTTCCTGTGAACTAGATCCTAGATAGTTTTCTGATCATTAATTTGGTCAGGTATAATAGTAAATTTGGTCGGTGTGTTTATGTACAAAAATGTCCTTTTTTTTTTTTTTTTTGGCTGTGGGACGTGGGATCTTAGTTCTCTGATGAGGGATCAAACCCGTGCCCACTGCGGTGGAAGCTCAGAGGCTTAACCACTGGACAGCCAGGGAAGTCCCTAGAAAGTGTGTTTCAGAGTTACTCTGACATATAGGGATAGAACGGAGAAGGCAATGGCACCCCACTCCAGTACTCTTGCAAATCCCATGGGTGGAGGAGCCTAGTAGGCTGCAGTCCATGGGGTCGCTAAGAGTCGGATACGACTGAGCAACTTCACTTTCACTTTTCACTTTCATGCACTGGAGAAGGAAATGCAACCCACCAGTGTTCTTACCTGGAGAATCCCAGGATCGGCAGAGCCTGGTGGGCATGGGGTCAGACACAACTGAAGCGACTTAGCAGCAGCAGCTTAGGGATAGAACAACATAATATAAGAGGTTTGCTTAACAATACTACCCAAAAGAAAGGAGAGAGGAAGAAAGGGAGGGAGGAAAAGAAAAAAGAGGGGAAAGAAAAAGGATGAAAAGGATAAGTGAAGCAAGAGCGGCAGATGTTGGTAATGTTGAATCTGAAGGAAGGTCATGTGTGAGTTTGTTTTATATATATTTGAAAACTTTCATAATAAAAAAAATCTCTCTTTCCTTGAACAGAACTCAATAGTAGATTAATCCCTGGCCTCCCTGAATAGAAAACCTTGCCGGCGACACACACAGAGACCTGCTTGACCAGGGCCTCTGCTCACCATCTTGCTCTGGGAGGCAGATTGGGCTGGGCCGAAGGACTCTCTTTCTAAAACTGCGGAGGGAAATCCAGGACAATTTGGAATTGTAGGCTTCTAGTGGTAGCTTCAGCAGGTTGAATTTCTACAGTGGAAGTACAGAGAGCAGGGTTGTAGAACCATGAATGACCTCTCCTGCATTCCTGACCCTTATTCATGTCAAGTACTGGCCACTCTGATCAGAGAAGCAGGGGCCTTCAGAATGGCCATATCCTATTCTCTTGAATGAAGAACCTCATTTGTAGAGTCTGTAAAGCAAGGAGAGAGGTAACTCATAAGGTGAATGATTTCAAAACCCAGCAAACATCAATGAAGATGAAGTTTGTTGGTTGTTGTTGTTTTATTTTAAAAAACCAACTGCTCTACTTTACCTCTCAGAGCAGATCTCAGCTTAGCTTGAAGGTGAATGTTTAGGGCAGGAGATTTAGGGCACATTTGAAATGTATGTCCCGACTCTGCTGTTCTTTTAGTTAGAAGAATATAAATATTTTATCTGAATTTCACTGATGGCAATCAAGCATGAACACAGAGCCAGCATTTGAGGTCTGTCCTGTCTGAATTTCTCCAGAGTGCACAACTAGGCCAGCAAATGGTAGCTGGAGTGAGACTGATTCCAATTCAGTGTAAGAGGGGATCCTGTAGCCACTGGAGCTCTCTGGAAATGTAGCCGAGTCTCAGTGGTGGACACGTGTGGTTGAATCTCATGTCTAGACATCCTTTCTCCAGGCCCAGCATCATTCTGTTAGCTCACACCCTTGTCCTCTCTTACCTGGGCTATGCAGCTGCCACAATCAGACTTCTTCACCACTAGCCTCTTCCCTATGCTACTATACTCCACTTTGCCTCCAGAGTGGCTGATTTGTAACACAACCGATCATGTCTTTTCTCTGTTTAAACTCTTAGGAAATATACTCAGCAATTTTTCATGTCTCAAAGCAGAGAGTCCATGAATGCTCAGTTGCTCAGTCATGTCTGACTCTTTGTGTCCCCGTGAACTGTAGCCCACCAGGCTCCTCTACCCAAGAATACTGGAAGGGGTTGCCATTTCCTACTTCAAGGGGATCTTCTGACCCAGGGATCAAACCCACGTCTCTTGTATCTCCTGCATTGGCAGGCGGATTCTTTAACCACTGCGCCGCCCAGGAAAGCCCAAGTGTATAGTAATAAGGTGTTTTTTCATGACCCAGGCAGAACCAATCCATCCTCATCTCATTTGCCATAGTACCTCATATACATTCATTACCATACTTAGCACCCCATTTAAATCATGTATTTTTTTACTTGTCTTCCCCATGAGACTTAAGGCAATTACTATGTTTTCATCATATTTCCTCAGTGCCTGGCACGTTCTAGGCACTCAATATCATCAAATAAGCCCTGGGAGCCATTGTATCCCAAGTATAGGAAGACAGTAGGCACTCAACAACTTTGAGTGAATAAAGTAAGATGGTATTCATTCAGCGACCAGAGATCTAGCTGATCATGACCTCAGTGGCCCTTGAATGAGGAAGCATTTCCCCCCATTTCTGTGTTTTAGGGACAGAAAGATGAGTAATGCAGTGAATGATACAGTCAGGAAACATTTATTCCTCTACCCTAAGCTGTGAAGAAGGCTGAGCGCCAAAGTATTGATGCTTTTGAACTGTGGTATTGGAGAAGACTCTTGAGAGTCCCTTGGACTGCAAGGAGATCCAACCAGTCCATTCTGAAGGAGATCAGCCCTGGGATTTCTTTGGAAGGAATGATACTAAAGCTGAAACTCCAGTACTTTGGCCACCTCATGCGAAGAGTTGACTCATTGGAAAAGACCCTGATGCTGGGAGGGATTGGGGGCAGGAGGAGAAGGGAACGACCAAGGATGAGATGGCTGGATGGCATCACGGACTCAATGGTACATGAGTCTGAGTGAACTCCGGAGTTGGTGATGGACAGGGAGGCCTGACGTGCTGCGATTCATGGGGTCGCAGAGTCGGACACGACTGAGTGACTGAACTGAACTGAAGCTGTCTTTCAGCTTTCAGATTCTATAGAAGAAACAAGATGACATACAGCTTATTTGAATTTGTGGTAGCATTGTTTATTTGTTTCCTTTTTAAGGAGGAGGTGGAATTGGATTGTTTGTTTGGTTTCTTCTTCAATAAGCAACATCTTAATATAACTAGTCTGGACATCTGTCCCATTTTCAAAAATTACAAGTTTCGATCATTGCTAAATTGTACAGATCCCAATCTGTCTGCTCTGCATATATTTGCATTTATAAAAGCAGAAGCAGGCTAAGAGGCTTTCTAATGCAATCCCTTAAATGCATGAAGTATTAGATTGCTTTTCCCCATTGGTTCATGCATTGCTAAGGGCTTAAAAGGATCATTGATTTGAATTATTTAATGTGTACAGCAGGTTGAATTTCTTTTCTTTCTTTTTTTTAAGGACCTTAAGGGGCATTGCCTTAGTTTTTTTATGTTAAATCTCATTTTTCTTTGAAAATAGGAAGTTAAAGCTGTATTCACATAAGGTTTCAAAGTGCCAAATTTTCACTGTTTTTAAACCATCTAGGGAATCTTTGATTCTAGTGAAACATTGCTGCTGAAAATTGAGCTGAAATTGCTAGGCTTAAAATATAGTTATAACTACATTTTACTGTAATATTGTATGATTTTTCCTTTTTTGAAGTTGATGCAGATGAAATAAAAAAGAGATCATTTCTCTAATAAAAAGCCATCCTGGATCTTTGTTGTTTTTGAAATTTAAGCTGGTTTTGACTTAAATTCTGTAACCACAGCCCTGGACTTTAAATGCTGAACATTTTTACTGTGCAATTTAAGTTTTAGTTCCTACTGTTTTTTGACGCTTTGCTCTTTCCCTGTGGAAAGGCAGTTGTGCCGTGTCGGCACAATTTGTGATGGAAACATCTGGGTGAACGGATTTATTTCAGTTTGTGTTCTGTTCAGAAAGCTTGCCCCAAATAGTCTTGTTTGTGATGTCTAGCGTGGCTTTCTAAAACAAAGCAAAAAGTCTTATTTAATCCATCTGTCAGGACAATGCATAAATTTAAAAAATGGAAGCCTCATTCACATATGGCAGTCATGTGGTGTAAAAAGTTTAGGTAAAGATAATTTATTATCTCAACCCAGATCTTTTGAGAGTGACATGGGATTCCCAATAATAACTGAGACATTATTGATCTACAGCAGGTCTAAACTGAGATTATCCAGGAGAACCAGATGCCATTGTCACCCTAACTGTTTGCCACGGCTATTAAAAGTCTCATTTACCATGGTGTATAGCAAGTTCTTCCGGGAATTCTGGTAAGTCACTGATGTAGCTCTGTGTCAAGGAGCGCAATGGAAGGTTCTAATGTATCAGTCAGTACAACACTTCTCCTGAATATGTAGGAGGTAAAAGACATATCAGGGCAGAAGACACAGCAACTGGGACTTGACAAAACCTTTAACATTGCCTAACGGTAAACCTGCCATAGCTGATAGTCAATTGTTGCCATATTACGTGCCTAAACATCTCTCTTAATAAATCAAATATACTTGGCGTTTGTAGAAGGGCACAGATATTGAAAGTTACAGGGGAAAGCTGAGATTTGGGTTACCTGTGCCTTTGATTCCAGAGGCAGAAATGTTAGCCAAGGATGTCAGCAAATGAAATACATTTTCTTAGTTTTATGTCATGAGATGCAGCGACTGCCCTATTTTCTCTTACAGCCTTCCTTCTGAATTAATATCTCTTTAAAATAGCTGCAGATTCTCAAACCTGTAAGAATAGTACACGCTGCTTGCCACAATTTCTTTTTTCCTGAAGATACCTTCGAGGTCTTTCAAGAATTCAATTTAACTTAACAAAGATTAGAAGACCTACTGTGTGTGTGAGGCATCATGTAAAATGCCTCTAAGATACAAAGAGGAGAGTAAGCCTCTGCCCTTAAGGCATTTTCTATAATACAAGAAAATAAAGTGGATGCATAACAACACAATAATACTACAGAGGCAAGTGCCATTAAAAAGACACTTACCCTTCAGTTGTGTCTGACTCTTTGTGACCCTACAGACGGCAGCCCCTCAGGCTCCTCTGTCCATGGGATTCTTCAGGCAAGAATACTGGAGTGGGTTGCCATTTCCTTCTCTAGGCGATCTTCCCAGGGATCAAACTAGCATCTCTTATGTCTTCTGCACTGGCAGGTGGGTTCTTTATCACTAGCACCACCCTGGGAAGCCCAGAAAGACATATAGATTACATCTTACACCTGATGGTGTATATTTGTTGATAGCTGGTGAGAAGTTGCTGTGTTGCACAGGAATCCCAGTCTGGCACTCCGTGATGACCTGGAGAGATGGGATGTGGAAGGAAGGGGATGTATGTATAATTAAGGTTGATTTGCATTGTTGTTTGGCAGAAACCAATATAACATTGTAAAAAATTTTTAATATACTTAAATTAAAAAATTGAAAAATATATATATACATCACAACAGAGAGGTGGATATAAGGATATTTATAACACAAGTCTATCGTTTCCTGCATGTTTGAAATGTCATTTAAAAGTTGTTTTTTTTTTAATGTATATAGCATTGTATATACTACTGGGAGAATTAATTTAGGGAACTGAGCAATTATATCTGGTTATAAGGATCTGTGTTGCCTTTATCTACCCTTTTCTGCAACATTCCATTCCGTTTAACTGTAACTTAGCTTCCCTAAAAGTTCTCTCATGAAACGAGTCTTCTTTCTCCCACACCTATCCAATGGTAGGCAGCACAACATACATTCTTTCAGGTGCCCAGAACATGCCTTGTCCTTTGCCTCGAACTGTCTTTGATGTGAAGCTCACTTTCTCTCAACCTTGCCCATCTCACATACCCTGCATGTTGGCATCTGCCTCCAAGGCTTCTCCTCTCCTCATCCCATCCTTGGCCAAGGCAAGCTGGTATATGCCCACCGCTCCCCTTCCCATAGCACAGCTCTAGTCCAAGCCGCACACCGCTCTTGCCTGGATTCTGCAGCGGGTTTCTTTCTCTCCCTACACAGGTCTCCCCTCTGAGCACCTGGGAGAGGTGAGAGTGAGGGATAAGCAAGTGTGGAAGTCTGGAGGACAATGAGACCCCACTGTGCTGCTTTGAGAAGCATCTGATATTCAGGAGTTGGCAGGTGGCTTGGTCTCAAAAGAGAGACGGAGGCTGAGGAGCTGAGTTTCTTCAGCATGTGACAGATGCTCAAAACCACTCATCCTTCTAAGGAGAGTGCAGATGGAGGAGCTAATGACTCCTGGGTCCTTAGGCATCCCAAATCAGGCCAGTGTGATAGGAGGAAGCCCGGGGGGGAGGGCTGAAGAAGGGACTGGTCGGTGCTGCTGAGGGAACTAGTCAGATCAGGACCAGTGATCACTGAACCTGGAGCCCCCAAGTTTGTTGGTGATCTTGAAAAGAGTAGGTTCAGAGGCCATTCAGAATTATTTGTAAGACTGTGCATTACTCCAGACCAAGGGACCAGAAAAAAAAACCAGTAGTTACTGCAGGCCATGCTCCCAGCAGCCCTCTAAGGTAAGTACCATGTGCCCATCTTACAGATGACAGTGTTGAGTCATAGAGAAATTAAGTAGCTTGCCTGTTAGACCGGTTGATTAGTGCAGAGCAAAGATTTCAGTTCAGGCACTGTGACCCCAGAGCCCCTGCTCTTAGTTACTAGGCTGATACTCATAGAAGATTGTGAGAGAGAGAGGGAGAGAAAGAGAGAAGAGAAGGGAAGGGAAGGGAAGGAGGCGGGGGCTGTCTCTTATACACATCTCACCATCAGGTGTAAGATGTAATCTATATGTCTTTCTGGGCTTCCCAGGGTGGTGCTAGTGATAAAGAACCCACCTGCCAGTGCAGAAGACATAAGAGATGCTAGTTTGATCCCTGGGAAGATCGCCTAGAGAAGGAAATGGCAACCCACTCCAGTATTCTTGCCTGAAGAATCCCATGGACAGAGGAGCCTGAGGGGCTGCCGTCTGTAGGGTCACAAAGAGTCAGACACAACTGAAGGGTAAAAAAAGAGAGAGACACACCGGCAGCAGGGGCAGGGATGGTGAGCTCATCAGTGGCTGGTGCTTAGACCCTTGAAAATATCTACCGATGGAGTCAAGTTTCTTAGACTCTCAAAAACTCACATCCCCCTGTGATGAGCACAAGAACTCATATCCACCCGTGATGTTATTTATAACGCCCTGTGTTAGTTGCTCCTGTTGTGTCTCTTTGCGATCCCATGGACTGTAGCCTGGCAGGCTCCTCTGTCCATGGAATTCTCCAGGCAAGAATACTGGAGTGCATTGCCATTTCCTTCTCCAGGGGATCTTCCCAACCCAGGGATCGAACCCAGGTCTGCTGCGTTGCAGGCAGATTCTTTACCTTCTGAGCCAGCAAGTCCCATTAAATGTGGAGAATGAAATCAAATCAACAGGACAAAAGGCCACTTTGTTTTTGAACTCAGCCCTTACTCCCAGACTCTGACATGTGCCTATACGCGGGCTGACAACCCGCACACACGCTTGTGCATCCCTGACTTGGCAGATGGGAAGAGAAAGTTGAACAGAATGAGCCATCCGAGAGGGTCAGGCAGAGGCCAAGGGAGGAGAATTGGACCGGACTTTGTAGTGAAGCCGGGGGAGGGGGTGAGACATCTCGTATAAGAAGAGAGGACAAAAGGCCACTTTGTTTTTGAACTAGCCCTTACTCCCAGACTCTGACATGTGCCTATACGCGGGCTGACAACCCGCACACACGCTTGTGCATCCCTGACTTGGCAGATGGGAAGAGAAAGTTGAACAGAATGAGCCATCCGAGAGGGTCAGGCAGAGGCCAAGGGAGGAGAATTGGACCGGACTTTGTAGTGAAGCCGGGGGAGGGGGTGAGACATCTCGTATAAGAAGAGGGTGGCAGTCCTGGCGGAGCTGCAGAAACGGGGTTCCTTCCGGGACTGCTGAGACCTGTTCACCTTCATGAAAGTGCTAGTGTGCCTGCAGTCGTGTGTTTACGAGCAGACAGTTGGTGGGAAAAGGTGTTTTCAGTCCTATCATGGATAATAAAACGACGAACCGAACTCCCCGTTCCCCAATCCATTGTCTTGCTTTCTTGAGAGAACTGATCACTAGAATTGGGGGAACCTTGAAAAAGGAAGAAAAACAGCTCCATTAAAGCTGGGCTCACTTTCAGCTGTCAGCAGAAAAATGCAGTCCCACACCAGCCTCCACCAGAGCTCTCAGGATTGGCCAGTAATTGTTTTCCAACTTCTGTTACCTCTAAAATCCAAACCTTGCCCTATCCATTCTTTTCTGCTGCGCCAGCACTGAGCAAGCTAAGTGCAAGTCTGCACCATCAAGATGCCACGATTACTCCCTGTGCAACTGGCCGTGCAGATGGGGACAGCACAGCTCCTGGATCAGGCTGTGGGTTTTTGGCTTCTTTCTCTGTTTTTGTAGAAGTTCTCTATATATTTGGGATGCTAGCCCCTTGTCAAATATATGGTTTGCAATAGTTTTTTTCCAGTCTGTAGGTTTTCTTTTCTTACTTCAAAAAAATTTTTATTGAGTTAATTTACCATGTAACATTGTATACTGTTAGTCGCTCAGTCGAGTCTGAATCTTTGTGACCCAAGGGCTGTAGCCCCCCAGACTTCCTCCTCTGGCCGTGGAATTCTCTAAGCAAGAATACTGGAGTGGGTTGGCATTCCCTTCTCCAGGGGATCTTCTGACTTAGGAATCAAACCTGGGTCTCCTGCGTTGCAGGCAGACTCTTATCATCTGAGCCACCAGGGATGCCTAATATTGTGTATGCTGAAAGTATACCATGTGCTGATTTGATACATTTATGGATTGTAATATGATATTGAGTGATATTTATCACATTGCATAAGTACAGCACATTATTTTCTGCGCCCGTTATACTGTGCATTAGATCTCTATGGTTTATTTGCTACTTGGCACTCCCCATCTCCCTAGTAACCAGCATTTTACTCTATTTAGTTTTTTACAGGTTTGACTTTTTTAGATTCCATGTACAAGTGCTATCATACAGCACTTGGCTTTTGATTTATCTTACTTAGCATAATATGCTCAAGATCCATCCACATTGTCACAACTGGCAGGATATCCTCCTTTCTCATGACTAAACTGTTATGTATGTGTACCACATGTGTTTTTTCCATGCATCTGTTGATGGGTGTTTGAGCTGTTTCCATTTTTGGCCAATGTGAATATGCACTCCCATGTTTGCTGAAGCGTTATTCACAGGCTGTGCTTTTGAAGGGATGCTATAGCAGCCACATTCAGTCAATCTTGCCTTGAACTAATGGAAAAAAAAGAGGCAGCTGACCTTCCACTGAAAGGGATAGAAACACTATAAGAAATCTTTTTTTTCTGTGTCAGTTTCCTACCTTGCCCTAATTTCATAGATGAAACCACATGTGTAGAACCGACTTTGCAATTTAGCTCTGAGGTCCAGAAATGGCTACACGGGAGCTCCATGTCTTTTCAGATACTTATTCCCCGATGTGTTAAATCACCCAGAAAGCTGGAGGAAAACGCTTTCCTTCCTGAGCAGGGGCGAAAAGCATGCCGTCTGAAGGATATTCCGATGTTTTACAGTTGAAAGGGCGTGGGAGGTCTGAGAGTATTAATAATAACTATTATTATTGTTTTTATTTTTAACCTCAGAGGCAGGGAATGGAGATAATTATACTGCTCAGTTCACGGCACGCTTTTTTTTTTTTTCTAATTTATTTTTGGCTGTGCCTGGTCTTTGTTACTTCACAGGCTTTTCTCTAGTTGCAGTGAGTGGGAACTACTCTCTGGTTGTATGAGGGCTTCTCATTGCCGTGGCTCCTCTCTTTGCAGAACCCGGGCTCTAGGGCACACAGGCTCAGTAGCTGAGGCACACAGGCTCAGCTGCCCTGTGACTTGTGGAATCTTCCCGGACCAGAGATCGAACCCATGTCCCCTGAATTGGCAAGCAGATTCTTAACCGCTGGACCACCAGAGAAGTCCCATGACACGTTCAGTGCCAACTTCCCAGGGCCCGCTCTTCTTTCGTGTATTTATTCCACATTCCTGTTCTCTCACTAACCACTCCCTGCTTGCCCCCATAGACAATTGCTCTACTGTGTTTACTGTGTATTTATTTATATTCTCTAGTTGCAGTGAGTGGGAACTACTCTCTGGTTGTATGAGGGCTTCTCATTGCCGTGGCTCCTCTCTTTGCAGAACCCGGGCTCTAGGGCACACAGGCTCAGTAGCTGAGGCACACAGGCTCAGCTGCCCTGTGACTTGTGGAATCTTCCCGGACCAGAGATCGAACCCATGTCCCCTGAATTGGCAAGCAGATTCTTAACCGCTGGACCACCAGAGAAGTCCCATGACACGTTCAGTGCCAACTTCCCAGGGCCCGCTCTTCTTTCGTGTATTTATTCCACATTCCTGTTCTCTCACTAACCACTCCCTGCTTGCCCCCATAGACAATTGCTCTACTGTGTTTACTGTGTATTTATTTATTTGTGTGCATTCTTACAAATGGTGTAAACCTGTACTATCAATCTACATAATGATACTTACTGTGTTGTGTATCTTTTTCTTTTTTTACCTCATTAGGTTTCTAAGATTTATCCTTGTTGCTGTGTGCATATCACATGTATTGATGCTAATTGCTGCAGAATATTCCACAGTTCTTATCTCTCCGTTTGGTATACAGGTTCTAGTATACCTGTATACAGGTTCTATATTAAGTGTTTTAGATGCATGATCTCATTTGATCTTACCAACAGCCCAGGAGTAGGGTACTGTAATTTTGGCCAGAGTGGAACAAATCAGAATCACGACAGGGGATTCAGTAGAGTGAGGCCAGTGTGCCTGGAGCCGGTAGCATTTGCTCAGCATAACTCAGGGGCTGCAAACCCTAGCAGCCTCAACTTGCTTCATCTCTTATATTGGCCTTAAAATACTGCTGATTTCAACTCATGATTTCAGCAAATAATTCTTGGGAACCACCTAAAACCCAGGACATACACTATATTCCATTAAAAAGAAAAGCAGCTTGGTCCCTTTTATCTAAATATAGATACACACAGGCATACAGAAGAGACTGGAAATGCCACAGCCATCTCTGGGAGAGAAAACTACAGGTAAGTTTTCTTGTCTTCATTTTATTTGTTTGAAGATTTGCCCTTGAAAGTTACTTCAGTTTCATGAGTTAAGAGGGGAACTTTAAAGAGATGCATGCCTTTGTGGTTCTCTAGCTGGTGGGTGCAGGGAAATTACTCTGGACCACATGAGATATGATGGTCACCTCCATGGGTCAGTCCACCATCCACCTCCCTGACGGGTGATGCACTGACCCCTAGCTGAGTTCTCAGACAGGACAGTCTTGGGGAACCTGTGGGGATCCTACAGACCCTGAGCTGACCCAAGGGGAGGGAGGGTGTGGGGCCAGGGCTGGGCCTGCCAGGCAGCCAGGACATGAATGGTCAGCCTGCAGGGGGCAGGGCCCTCGAGTGCCCAGGCCTGTGTCACAGCTCACCTCACACAGCCTTCCTGTGTGTCCCCAGCAACCTAATCTGGAGGATACTGTTGTCCCCACTTTACAGATGAGGAAACTGAGGTTCAAAGGAGCTATAACAAGCACTGAAATCCATGTAAATTCTCTGGGAAGAATACTTTTATGGAAGCTGAGGGTGGCTTTCGTGCCCCTTAAACATAGTGTGCTCAGCCCAGGCTCAAGCCTAGTGTTCCAATAGGAAATTACAGAGATTTTGAGCTTCAGAACAGGATATGCATCCTCAGTGGTGTAACCAGTTGGGTAAACAGACTATTGTTTGTGATCTCAGTTGCCTCCTTTTCTAGGGTGGAGAGAGGTGGCGTGTGTCACTGAGTGTTGTCTAACAATCTCATACAAGAGGCCAGAAGCTGTGACTTCAGATCCTAAGTGTGTAAGAATTAATAGCCTCTTTATGCGGGATATGAACTCTTGCATGGATATGGTCAGAGGGTTGTCTTTTACATCTCGATTCCCACATGAATCTGGTAGAACAAACAATTGCACTATATCCAGTGTAACTCCCAAATCAAACTCCATGTAAATGTTCCAGAACCTCAATATAGAGGTTAAGAGGGGAGTTATAACCTCCCAATATAGGGAGATCTTTAACCATGTGTGATAAAAGAGAGCTCATTTCAGTGCTGAAACTCTTCAGAGAAGTATTTAATTATGTTTTCTCAGATCTTATATCTTGTTTCTCAAGCCTTCATTTCTACTTTATTGTTCATTTTAGAAGTAATGCATTTAAGTAAAACTTCCAAAGATGGAATTTCAGAAAATTCTCTGGTTCCTTTAGTATTTCTGCAAAAATAGTACTGATATTGTATTTCTTTCAAATTGTTTGTTTCTTTAACTAAGGATTTAAAGCATACCTCTAACTTGGTACTGACTAATTTTCACTTCTGTTCATCAAACTTCAGGTCTCCTATTACCTTATAGATCAAATTGGCTAATAGAATAAAGAGCTTCTAATAGATTCTTTTTTCCTCTATGGCTTATCTTTCAGCTGAATGCCGGTAACAAACTCCACTGTTATGATTCTTTATAATATTTCACAGAGCACACCGACTACTTCCCTCTTCTGAAAGTAATGCCAAAATATGATGCGATAAGATAATGTGTACCAGCATGGACATAGAAAAAACTGGAAGGAAAGAGGCCCCTGTGGGCTCGAGCCACAGACGATAGGGTCATGGATCTAGGCTCTGAAAGGCCTTGAGGTGAAACTGACATAGTCTGTGCCCATGAAGCACAGGCATCCAGGAGACACGCCTGATGAAGCTTGATCCATATTGGGGAGGAGTTTGGAGCTGCCCTGTGTAGCCCAGGGCTCAGGGAGGGCTCTTTACAGGAGCTGCCAGCTGCTGGGGAGACTCTCGGTCAGCTGTTCTGGATTGCTAGGGCTGCTTTTCCGCATCCACTCGCTGACACTGGGGTGTGACCGCCTTTGGGGACCCACAAGTCTGCTGGGTCCTCTTCTCTGTAGAGCAGTCACATTAACACGGAACCAGCCCCTAGGAAAGGGCTGAACCACACCCTACTCAGAAACTGGTTCACTGGTAGGACCTGTGAGCCACTCAGTCCATCCTGATCATTCGTACGAAAGACTCTGAGGCCAGAGGCCCATGGGCATTCCCATCGCCAGATCTCCTTTTCTCCTTCTCTTCCTTCGAATCAGAGTTTGGAGCACATGACAGGCCAGAAAGTCATCCCATCCTTGCAGGGCAAGACTTAAGGGCCTTTCCCAGCAGGAAGAAGCGTGGACGGAAGATTCTTCGTGTGGATAGGCTCTCTGGCAGCCTGGAAAAAGTTGACACCCCGTCTGCAGCCAGCCCAACATGGAAAACATAAACTGGCTTTCTTCTTCCTCTTTGTCTTCCCCTTCTCTCCTTTTTCTGAGTTCCGTGTCTTCAGAGTCGATTCTGACTATGCTGTGATGTCTCCTTCTCCCTCTTCTCTGTTAGAGATGAAAAGACAAGGAAGCTGCTTACCTTTTGCTGAACAGAGAATGAAAGTGTAACAACTGATGAGGTGAGGTGAGGTGAAGTCGCTCAGTCGTGTCCGACTCTTTGCAACTGTAAGCTCCTAGGCTTCTCCGTCCATGGGATTCCTCAGGCAAGAATACTGGAGTGGATTGCCATTTCCTTCTCCAGGGCATCTTCCTGACCCAGGGATCGAACCTGGCTCTCCTGCATTGGAGGCGGACGCTTTAACCTCTGAGCCACCAAGCAACCATTAGGCAGTATACTAACAGTAAGGAGAAGATACTTGGCTCAATTAGAAACTGACAGGGAGGGGGAAAGAAAAGAGGGAAGGGAACCAAAATAATAACCTAAATGACTTATTTGTTAGGAAAATAACATCAAAGAAGGTTAACATAGTTTATACTCATGTATATTTCTATAGAGTAAAATTTATGGAGATCATGTCTGATCCTTTCTGAGAAAAGAGACCCACAAGTACAATCAAGAAGAGATTCAAAGAAATGTAAAACCATAGCAGATGCTCTATCTACCCAGAATGGTTATTCATCTCTTCTAAACAGTGCAGTATTTAGGACTCAGCTTTAATGTAATTAATATACATAAGTTGTATTTACATGTAAGTTTATATACTATGTAAATTTCAAAATGTAAACTGGTGCAGCCACTGTGGAAAATGGTATGGCGTTTCCTCAAAAAATTAAAACTAGAACTAACCATATGATCCATCAATCTCACTTCTGTGTGTGTATCCAAAGGAAATTAAATCACTGTCTCAGAGAAATACCTACACCTCCACATTCACTGCAGCATTATTTACAATATTCAAGACATGGAGACAACCTAAGTGTCCATCGATGGATGAATGGTAATACACAATGAAATATGATTCAACCATAAAAAAGAGGAAATCCTGCCATTTGCAACAACATGAATGGACTTCGAGAGCATTATGCTAAGTGAAAGGGGTCAGACAGAAAGACAAATAGTGGCAAAATACTTATCTCACTTATACATGGAACACTGAAAGACAACTCATAGAAACAGAGAATGGATTAGTGGTTTCCAGAGGCAGGCATGGGAGGCAGAAGAAATGGATAAAGGTAACAAAAGGTATAAAGTTTTAGTTATACAATAAATAAGTTCTGCAGGTGTAATGTGAAGCTCATGGTGACTACAGTTAACAATACTGCATTGTATATTTGAATGCCACTGAGTAAATTTTAAAAGTTCTTATCATAAGAAGAAATATCTGTAAATGTGTGACGTGCTAGGTGTTAATTTACTGTTGTAATCATTTTGCAAAACAGACAAGTAACAAATCATTATACTACATACCTTCAATGAATATGATATTATATGTCGGTTATATCTCAATAAAACTGAAGGAAAAGACTATAAACAGAGAATGAGAGCAAGAGGGAGCAGGCAGTTCCCTGGCAGAACACCTGGGATTTCTTACTACTCAGACTCTGAAATCACAAGTGTCAGATGAAAAAGAAAAAATCAGCTCTGTGACAGAGAAGTGTCCTAACAGGTTTACAATGTGCTACTGACCCATCTCCACCACTGAAAACCTTCCCAGTGTTACACAACAAAGGATCTTGCTCCCAGGAACTGTTAAAATGCATATATGTAACATAAAATACAGGATATCAAAATGGGCTATGAAGCCTCAAGCAATAGTTATTAAATCTGAACTGGTGCAGGGGAAGAAAAAAAAAAAACAGATCAATGAGGCAGACATCAAGTCCAGGAACAGACTCAAATGCATAAAGTAATTTAATATAAAATGAGCTGATATGGTGAACCAGTGGAAGAAAATTGACCATGGAATAATTGATATTGAGACAATTGCCTTCTCACTAGGAGAGAAGTAAACTTATTCTCTACCTCATCCTTTGTACTAAATGAATTGGAGATAGAGAAAAGACATCTATAAGGAGGGCATGGCCACCCACTCCAGTATTCCTGCCTGGAGAATCCCATGGACAGAGGAGCTGGCAGACTACAGTCTGTGGGTTTGCAGAGAGTTGGACACAACTGAGCAACTAAGCATGTATGCCAAAGACACCTATATAAGCTAAATACATTGAAAAAATATATTTTTTAACATCTTCTGGACCTAACCATGCCACTGATGAACTACAATAGCATAACTGTAAAACAGATCCAGTTTATCAAAGCTTTTATGAAAAATTTTTAGAAGGTCTGGGTGTCATTTATTGATAGTTTATACATGTTTGTCTTTAAAATTTTTTTAAGTAAATTTTTTTTACTTTAAAAATTATTGAGGTATAGTTGATTTATAACATTATATAGGTTTCAGGTGTACAACATAGTAATTCACAGTTTTTCAAGTTTACACTCCATTTATGAAAGTGAGAAAGTGAAAGTCTTAGTTGCTTAGTTGTGTCTGACTCTTTGTGACTCCATGGACTGTAGCCCACCAGGCTTCTCTGTTCATGGAATTCTCCAGGTGAGAATACTGGAGTGGTTAGCCGTTCCCTTCTCTAGAGGATCTTCCTGGCCTAGGGATCGAAGCCCCATCTCCTGCATTTCAGGCAGATTCTTTACTGTCAGACCAACCAGAGAAGCCCCATACTCCATTTATAGTTATAAAATATTAGCTGTATTTTCTGTGTTGTACAGTATATCCATATGGCTTATTTATTTTATACATAGTAGATTATATCTCTTAATCCTCTACCCCATCTTACCTCCACCCTTCCCTCTTCCTAAAAAGAATTTTATTTTTAACATTCTGCACTGACTCCCTGGTTGAGCATTAATATGAAAGTTGGCTTATCATATGATGAGTTCAATCATCCCATTCAATATAGGAACCTCTTATATTTTAAAAAACAAGTGATCACCAGTTTCTCTTTTTTCAACCCTGGTAAAAATAAACATTATACCTGAAGGACCAGGAGACTGACAGTTCTTTGCATATGGGGGGGTCAGAGTTAAAGCTGAGCTAATTCTGACATCTATTAACACCAAGCAAAATTAGTCGAGTATACTGCTTAGATGCTTTTATGATTAAATTTATTTACGGAACCAACAGATGCAGTTTATATTGGGAATTTTTAGCATATCAAAATGATCTTGGCTTAGCCTCACAAAATGATACATTTCATTTATGTTAACTATTTTCCTCAACAGACTGATTTTAGTTGCTTAGATAAAATATATACACAGAAACACAGACATTTAGAAATTATATTAAAATTCAGTCCTAAATGTCAAACAACATAAATCCTAACAACTGACATACATATAAAATTTGTACTTTTGTGTTTCAAAAATTACTCATAATGTGATAATGATTTTCTGGACATGAAACCAAAGGCACAGGCAACAGAAGAAATAAGAAGATAAGTAGGACTTCATTAAAGTTTTTTTAAATTTTTTGCAGCACAACACTTTCAACAAAATAAAAAGTCATTCCACAGAATGGGAAAGAATGTTTGAAAATCGTACACTTGATAAGAAATTAATATCCAAAATATACAGAGGATTCCTAAAACTCAGAGACAAAGAAACAAATAACCCAATTCAAAAATGGACAAAGGACTTGAAGAGACATTTCTCCAAAGAAGGCAGTCAAATGACCAAAAAACACATGAAAAGATGTTCAACATCACTAATAGCATGGGAAATGTAAATCAAAACTACAATGAAATGCCATCTCATATCCATTAGGATAGGCATAATATATCCTCTCAGATATATAGACATCCTATACCCTTATATCCATAAAAATAGCCTTATATCCATAAAGATCCATCTTATATCCGTTAGACATCTCATATCCTCTAGGATAGACAAAGGCAAAACCAGAAACTAGCAAATGTTGGCTAGTATATGGAGAAACTAGCTCCCTTGTGCACTGTTGATGGGAATGTAGAATAGTATAGTTGCCTTGGAAGACAGTATGGAGGTAGCTCAAAAAACTGAAAATAGAGCTCCCATCTGATCCAGGAATTCCACACCTAGGTAGATACACAAAAGAACTGAAAACAGAATCTTGAAGAGATATCCATGTACTTGTGTTCATAGCAGCATTATTCACAATACATAGCTAAAATGGGGAAGCAATCCAAGTGTCTGTTGACAGATGAATAGATAAGGACGTGAAGTGAAAGTGTTAGTCACTCAGTCATGTTCAACTCTTTTCGACCCATGGACTATAGCCCAGGCTCTGTCCATGGAATTCTCCAGGCAAGAACACTGGAGTGGGTTGCTATTCCCTTCTCCAGGGAATCTTCCCAACCCAGGGATCTAACCCGTAGCTCCCGCATTTCAGGTGAATTCTTTACTTCTGAGCCACTGGGGAAGCCTCGCTAACATATGCAACCACATGGATGAAACGTGAAGGATATTATACTAAGTGAAACAAGCTAGTCACAAAACACAAGCTCCATATGATTCCCCTTAGTTGAGGGACTTGGCGTAGTCAAAATCGTAACAGAGACAGAAAGTGGAATGGTAGTCACTTGAGGCTGTGGGGAGGGGAAAAGCAGAAATTACTGTTTAGTGGGTACAGAGTTTCAGTTTTACAAGATGAAAACGTTCTGAAGATGGATGGTAGTAATGATTGCACAATGTGCTTAACATCACTGAACTGTATACTTAAAACCCACTAAGATAAATTAGACTTCCCTGGTGGCTCAGATGGTAAAAGCATCTGCTTACAATGCGGGAGAACTGAGTTTGATCCCTGGGTTGGGAAGATCCACTGGAGAAGGAAATGGCAACCCACTCCAGTATTCTTGCCTGGAAAATCCCATGGACAGAGGAACCTGGCAGGCTACAGTCCACGGGGTCACAAAGAGTTGGGCACAACTAAGCAACTCGACATCACTTCTTCAAGATAAATTCTATGTGTATTTTACAATCTTGAAAATTGTAAAAGAAATGCTAGTAAGAAAAATACCAGTAGTTCCACAATCAACCCTAAGTTACCTAAAGGAAAATTAATGTGGTTAAACACTCAAAGTGACATGATGAAATATAGTCAAAAGGATGGAAAAAATGAAGGATTTCCTTGGCAGTCCCGTGGTTAAGACACCATGCTCCCAGTGCAGGGGTCACGGGCTCAATCCCTGGTCAATTAAGATCCAGCATGCTGCCTACAGCAGTCCAAAAAAAAGTGATAAATGAAGACACTGGGGCACAGCCACCATAAAGGCTAGGAAATAAATTTGCTTTTGAATGAAAGAAAAGGATAAGACTAACACTCAAAAGTACCACAAATAGATAGCTAAGGTCTTACAATGTAACCATTCTGATCTCTTGGTATTCATTAACTCATTTCATTGCCCCTCTAGGGGAGGCATTATCATCCGCATTTAATAGATGAGGAACAGACCCAAAGTGGCTGAGCAACTGACCCAATTTTCATAGCTGATGTGAGGTGGAGGCAGGATTTGAACCTGAGAGTTAACTCGGTTCCATGTTTTCAATCATTGCACTAAAGTGAGTATCAGGCTTGGCAGTAGCGGCCCAAATCTGCCTCTGTGTTTTCCAGTAGCCGAAACAGAGCGTGTGATCATATCTCACTTTAATTAAAAAAAAGAATCTCGAGGCAGAGAGCTAGTGCCTCGATGAACCCTCCCTGCTAGTGTGTGTTCGTGCATACTAACCTCACTGGTATTTTCCGGCTGGCCCATGCATTTACGCTCCAATGTCTTACACATTAAAAACGGCCAGAGTTAAGGTATGGGTTCCAGGCCCTGAGGTTGAGTGAGTTTGGTTTTTTTTTTTTTTTTTTTTTTTTTTTTAGACTTTATTTCTTAGAACAGTTTTAGAATACAGGAAAATTGAGACAACAGAGTTCCCACGCATGCCATCAATGTCCACGATTATTGACATTTTACCTTAGTGTGCTACATTTATTATGACTAATGAACCGATACTGATACATTGTTATTAGCTCAAGACCATCCTTCATTCAGGCGTCTCTGGTGGCTCAGACGGTAAGGAATCTGCCTGCAACGCAGGAGACCTGGTTTCGATCCTGGGTTGGAACGATCCCCTGGAGAAGGAAACGGCAACCTGCTTCAGTATTCTTGCCTGGGAAATCCCGTGAACAGAGGAGCCTGGCAGGCTACAGTCCATTGGGTTGCAAAGAATCAGACACCACTGAGTGACTAACACACACATCCTTCGTTCACATTTCCTTATTTTTTACCTAATGTCCGTTTCTCTTCCAAGAACCTACAGGATGCCATATGATGTTTGATTTTCATGACTCCCAAGGCTCCTCTTGGCTTGGACTGAGTTTTAATCTGCCTTAGGCAAAGTATGAGGACGTTAGCTTAGTTTCTTTGAAGCATCATAGCTCCAAATTTTCATGCAGTGAACAAACAGCCTCATGTTATGATGGCTCATAGCAGTGTTTAAAGGTACTAAACATCCCTGTTTTCTGGGCCAGCTGAGAACACTGCTGCTTATTCTCTTGCCAGATGACTAATTGGGTATGCTAGAGCATTTTTCCAGGTAAAGTATATTTCCTGGGATTTCTTAAGATGCAGCTGTAATATGCAATAAGTATCCAATTACAAGACTTATGTCCACATTTCATCCATTCTCTTCTCACTGATTGTATCTCCAAATTTGGAAAGTATGGTTTTAATCACTCAGAAAATTTAACGTGATTGTAAATTTCTTTTTTTTCTATCAGCTTCCCCTCCATCAACTCTCTCTTTTGCCAATGTGCTTATAAACACACTCAGGATTCTCCAAGCTTTAAAAAAACAAAGAAAAAAATTCTCTTACTCCCAGTTACTGTCTGATTCCCTCGTTCCATTCATTGCTGGAATTCTTGAAAGTCTGGCCTGTATCATTGTTTTAATTTTGTTCCATCATTTTTTATTCCTTAATCTAGGATAATCAGACCTCCTTTCTCACTGCTTGAAACTTCTCTCTGAGGGTGACTAATAAGCTCCACATCTAGTGACCTTTTCTCATTCTCTTCCTCCTTATGCTCTTGGAGCATCTGACCGTGCTGTTTATTTTCTCCTTTAAAGCGTCTCTCACTTGATTTTCAGGAGATGAAGTGATGAGTTTTTTTAATTCCCTCTCCAGCCATGCCATTATCTTTTCAGCTTCCCTCCCCCTCCTCTTGTCCTCAATGTCATTTTTTCCCAGGATCGGCCTCACCTCTTTGACTTTCCAAGCCCATCCTGTCCACACATGTCTTTATCACATTATTCTATCTATGTCAATTACCCTGATCTTTCTCTAAAGCCCCAGTCTCTCATTATCTTCCATTACAGAAGTCCTTAGTTGTTTCCACTTGAATATCTCTCTAATATATTCTGCGTTTAGCCTGTTGAATACCTAACAGATAATCTTTCCCATCAAATCAGTTCTGCTTAAGCTTTCCCTGTCCTATTCATGATACCACACTTCTAGGAACCCAGACCTGAAACTGTGAATGTTTTCACAACTTCCCTCTTGTCTCCCATAATCAATCTGCAAACACTGTCGATTTCTTTGAAAAAAACCTGTATTTCCTTTCCTATTATAATTCCCTCATTCAGCAAACATTTATTGAGTGCTTCAGTTCAATTCAGTTCAGTTCATTCGCTCAGTCATGTCCAACTATTGCGACCCCATGGACTGCAGCACACCAGGTCTCCCTGTCCATTACCAACTCCTGGAGTTCACCCAGACTCATGTCCATCAAGTCGGTGATGCCATCCAGCCAACTCATCCTCTGTCGTCTCCTTTTCCTCCTGCTCCCAATCCCTCCCAGCTTCAGAGTCTTTTCCAATGAGTCAACTCTTGGCATGAGGTGGCCAAAGTATTGGAGTTTCAGCTTTAGCATCAGTCCTTCCAAAGAACACCTAGGACTGATCTCCTTTAGGACAGACTGGTTGGATCTCGTTGCAGTCCAAGGGACTCTCAAGAGTCTTCTCCAATACCCACTAGATACTAAACATTCTGCCAGCACATTTTTGTTTTATTTTGTTTTTCCTGTCTCTAGTCCATCCCTTGTCAATTAATTCAAAAGTCCTAGCAGGTGGAGAAGGCAATGACACCCCACTCCAGTACTCTTGCCTGGAAAATCCCATGGATGGAGGAGCTTGGCAGGCTGCAGTCCATGGGGTCGCTGAGGGTCAGGCATGACTGAGCGACTTCACTTCCCCTTTTCACTTTCATTCATTGGAGAAGGAAATGGCAACCCACTCCAGTATTCTTGCCTGGAGAATCCCAGGGACGGAGGAGCCTGGTAGGCTGCCATCTGTGGGGTTGCACAGAGTTGGACACGACTGAAGCGACTTAGCAGCAGCAGCAGCAGCAGGTGTATATTCAGAATATTCTGTTCTGATTATGCCATCTCCATGCTTATAACAGATGAACCTATTTGCAAAGCAGAAACAGAGAAGCAGACATAGAGGATAAACATATGGATACTAAGGATGGAAAGTGGGGGTGGGATGAATTGGGAGATTGGTGTTGACATATACACACTGCTATGTGTAATGTAGATAACTAGTGAGAGTCTACTGCATAGCCCAGGGAACTCTACTCCATGCTCTGTGATGATCTAAATGGGAGGGTGATACGAAAAAGAGGAGATACATGCGTACATAAGCTGACTCACTTTGCTGTACAGCAGAGACTAACAACATTGAAAAGCAACTACACTCCAATAAAAACTTTAAAAACGAAAAACATTTAATGACTGCCCTTTGCCTACTGCAAAGTACAAAGGTACTCTGAGTTCCGTGGGGCTCCTTAAAGGCACCAAAGTATGTGAGTGTGATGAGAAGGAGCACTTCAGCCATAGCAGCTCCATCTGCCTCAGTTAATAATAATTTATAATAATAATGAAATAATAATCCCAATACTATTAATAATCTTTAAAAGCTCAAAAAAATGTTCTCAACACTGTTTTAGACTGAGCCTGACACTTAGTTCCCCCTTCAATCAAACTCTAAATGACCTTCCAGCTTAATACAGGACTAGCTACCCATGGATAACCCACTTTAACTAAACTACTGAGTTATCACCTGTAGGATCAAGTCATTCACCAACCCTCCAAGCCTTCATTCCACCACTGCCTTTTCCCAGAACGTCTTGTGCTCATCTTCCCATGCTGAATTCTATACCTGACTTTTAAATGCTAGCTCAAATTCCAAGAAGAGTTTTCTTTTTTCTGAAAATCCATAACCTTGGTTTTACAAATCTTTCTGGCAAAATGCTTGATTTTGTTCTTTGTAAATTCACGCCTTACTTTCCCTTATGATTTTAGACTCCTCAAAGAGTTTTTGACCCCTTGAAGGCAAAAGTGATGTTCTAGCTTCCCTAGTAGCTAACATATTATACTTTATCTATCAAAAGCAAGAGATAGATGTTTATAGAGAGAACAAATTATTTCCCTATGGTCTTGCTGTGAATGATCCTTTCAAAAAGAAGAAAACTGTAGTCTGTCTTATGTGTGTTTTCGTGTAAAGGAGACCGAGAGAAAAGAAAAAGAGGAACCATGAAAATGGGGCTCAAGTAAAAATAATATGCAGAAAAATCATCCTTCGTAATTCAGTAGTATGCTGCTACTGCTGCTAAGTCACTTCAGTCGTGTCTGACTCTGTGTGACCCCGTAGATGGCAGCCCACCAGGCTCCCCTGTCCCTGGGATTCTCTAGACAAGAACACTGGAGTGGGTTGCCATTTTCTTCTCCAAAGCACGAAAGTGAAAAGTGAAAGTAAATTTGCTTAGTCCTGTCCGACTCTTCACAACCCCATGGACTGCAGCCCACCAGGCTCCTCTGTCCATGGGCTTTTCCAGGCAAGAGTACTGGAGTGGGGTGCCATTAACTGGGTACATAATAATCTTTTTTCACTTTGTATTTAGTTCACTTTTTTGCACCTTAGCTTTGGCGAATTAACGTAGGCTCATCAAACTTTCTAATATCTCTGTAGATAAGAAAGGCTTCTGTGTCCATTATATAGTTGGGATGGCTCATCATCACTGACTTAAATAGGGACTTGTAACACAGAAATGAAGTATAAACCTCCAGGTGCTGGTGATAGGACTCAGATTCCCAGCTTGTGACCGTCACCTTTTGTCTCTCTCTCCAAAGTTATGAGCTTCTCCTGTGCAGCAGAAAATCATGTTTGTTGCCCATACTCCTTAGGATTATAACAGCCCGGTAAAGTCCCGTTTATACACTCAGTAACATCAGCAGTCTTGTTCTTTGAGCACATCCTAACTGTTCATCATTATGTGCACACACAGTTCCCACTTTAACACAGCACTGTACTCTCAGCAGGTCCCACCAAGACCCCACTGAAGCATGTGGCAGGAATAGCTAAACACCATCATGCTGATCTTGAGCACTCAGAGTGCACATGCTTTCTTTCATCATTTTTTGTCAACTTATTTATTTATTTCGCCCATGGAGGAGGGGCTCTTGCATCTATGTTATATCCATGTAATGTCAGACTGTGAGCATTACTTGGCTTTTTCCAAGCGGAACTCATAGCTAATGACAAGCTGGTGCAGAGAAAATGAAAATTTTTCTGAATTCAGTTCTGCGTGGAAACAGTTGACCAATTTTCATTGCTGTAATGTGGCTCTTTTGCTCTTGGTTGATTGTGAGTAATAGCTTCACTTCTGCAGAAAGGAGATTTTATTTGAAGTCCATTCAGAGATTTGGTTCAACAAGCTGGACTACAGTTCTCACAAAATGTCTTTTGAACTTACCAATAATAGACTTTCTCATCTATTATTCCTGGAACACTTTATCCTTCACAGCCAAGCATGTGGCTTGGCTTTTTGTTCACCGTGTTCTGTG